>JADBJO010004005.1:20000-25000 GCA_016801955.1 Conus betulinus | reverse complement strand
TGAAATTACCTCGAGGGCAGCCAAGCTAAATCAGCACTGTCCCTGGACTGAAATCTGTATGGTAGGACATTAACATATCAAAGAACTCCTAACATCAGCTCCTCCTGCTTGTGTTTGTGTCTTCCATCTCCCTATATGCACGTGAGACACGGACGCAAGTTACAGAAACTAAAGAAGCTGTGGCAAGACGTTAAACATACACACACACACAAACACACACACACACACACACACACACACACACACACACACACACACACACACACACACACACACACACACACACACCACACACACACACACACACACACACACACACACACACACTCACTCACATGTACACACGGATATAGATCGCACACGTATCTGCGGAAACGTGTAAGATTTTTCATTCCTATGCAAATGGAGAAAGTTCTCGAAACAAATAAATAAAATAACGTTAGGGACGTTAGGAAAAAGGGGCGCATCTCGAGAAGTCACATGCATATATGGAAATGTACGGACAACCAGCCATTTCTTCATGCTCGGTAGATATGTGGGGTGTAAAGGTCAGAGAGAGTCTGACGGAGAGTGCACGAGGGTAGGCGATGAGGAAGGGGAGGAGGGGGGGGGGGAGAGGGGGGGGGGGGGGGGGGGGGGAAGGGAGGGTGTGGTGATAGCTTTGTATTTCTGGCACCTGAACAAAGACTTTATTATCTTTCATGTACGTGAAACACACATTGGTTCCCTGGTGTTCGGTGAGAGTGTGGGGCTGAATAAAGTGCTGTTCGATTGTCAAATTCAAAACGAACGTAGAGCTTAACTCACGGTATGTTTATGATAATTCGTTCATACCTCTATCTCACATTGATGCAACGGAGAAAGAAAACCCTACTATTTTTTTCTAAACATACGGTTGTACAAGTGATGTTACCCTGTTATGGCAGGAAACGAATGTTATCCCCACTCCTCTTCCACCCCTAAACACCCGTGGTAGATGAAAAAATGTTGTTTTTTTCTCTTTCTTGAGGATTTTTCCTAAATGCACGCACCAAAAAAACCAACGGGAGAAAAGCTAAACGTTAGCTGGGGGGCCACTAACTTGGGTATTGAGCCAGGGTAAGTAGGATGAATGTTGATAGAAACCCGTCCCGCCATCAAGGAAAAAAAAAAACCTATCACTGCGACCTCAAGTTGGATAAACTGTCTCTTCTTTCTGCCAACGTATTCATGATTCCTACTATATCCTGGCATGTCTGCAGATCTGGTTCATGCTCAGGACGAAGCAGATATGATCTCAGTGCTCCAGCCTTGCGCAAACAGATCCTCATTCGTAATGGAAAGAGATTTCTGACTCAAGATCGTTGGACCGGAAGCCGTTCGCATAACGTCACATGTAAACAATCAGCGAAGCAAGCTGGAATGTACGATGGCTCAAAAATGATTGGATTTGGCTCGGACAGAAGCGGTCTGCAAGAGGATGAGCTCTGGCAGCGTAGCGAGAAAGAACATGTTTTTTGTTGTTGTCGTCGTACCCTGGCTAAAGACTCCAGGGATCATCCGAACAGCCGAAGCACTTGAACACTATGGTACAAATGCATCAGCTAGGGATGAGAACATTACGTGTGTGACCGTTTTTTTTAATTACCCCGCCACGTGGGCAGCCACACTCCGACTTCGAGGGGATTTGGGGGACTGATGATGCTATGCTCGGAGCTTGTCACGACTGAGGACAAACCCCGCATAACTATGCTGAGCTTAACAACATTTTAATGTAGCATTGGTGTTCTAGCCAATGTCAGTTTGGTCTGACACAGCCTTAAGCCGAGGCGAGAAAGAAAGATGTAAGGTTAAACAAAGATTGTATACGGCTGGCCAGGGGAGGGGAGGGTGGGAGGTAGGTAGGCGGAGACCAAGAAGAGAACTCTTACTGCTCTGCAAAAGGAATACGGCAACATGACTGTGTCATAATGGAGACATGTGTTCTGTCTCCGGTCAGCACTTAGAAGGGAGGGCAGTTGGAGAAAGAAGTAGGGAGTTTTGGTACGTATCAGCTGAACCTATGTTTTAATGTATATGTTACATACTCATTAACATGTTTTGTGTTTCTTAACAACTCAACCAGTTAATCGATCAGTTCGTTTGTTGCTTCGAACATACAAATGCTCCGCCACACACACACACACACACACACACACACACACACACACACGCACGCACGCACGCACGCACGCACGCACGCACACACACACACACACACACACACACACACACACACGCACGCACGCACGCACGCACGCACGCACGCATGCACGCACACACACACACACACCACACACACACACACACACACACACACACACACACACACACACACACACACACACACACAGAATTTCTGTCCAGCGGAGACAGTAAGAAAAAGAAGGATGGATGCCAGGCAGGTTATAACATTTCGGTCAATACATGTTTTCTCCCTGTGTTATACAGCATCACCTATACCTCACATGCTAGTTTCATATGCAGAGCATGCGGGGTACATACGCTGGTATTTGAACAAAAAAGACGTCGAGTTTTCAAAATCACAATAAAGAAAACCATTTTAGTCAACATCATAGTTGTAGGGTGGTGTTAACACTTTAATATAATAATAATAATAATAACAATGATAATAATAATGATAATAATAATAATAATGATGAAGATGATGATGACGATGATAATGATAATAATAATAATAATGAATACTTATACAGCGCCTATTCTCGGCTAGAGACCAAGCTCTAAGCGCTTTACAATCCACACTCGTTTTACACAACGGGCTGCCTACCTGAGTAGTGCCGACTGAAGAGCTGCCAGCTGGCGCTTTATTCAGTCGTTTCCCCGTCTCATCCAGTCAGTATCGTTCCATATCATTCACTCAATTTCCTTCCTTCCTTCCTTCTTTCCATTTCTCACGCAGGGTGCATGCTATGTGAAACGCGTCATCCATACCAACGGGTCAAACTGGCTTGCTCTTCCGAAACTTTAGTAATGATACGGGGGGAGGGGGGGGGGGGGGGGGGGGGGGGGGGGTTGCTTGATTTCAAGGCTGTAAAAAAAAAGCTGTAAAAAAAGGAAAAAAGAAAATAAGAGGATAGAAAGAAATTAAAGCAAAAAAAAAAAAAAAAAAAAAAAAAAAAAAAAAAAAAAAAAAAAAAAAAAGAAAAAAAAAAAAAAAAAAAAAAAAAAAAAGAGGATAGAAAATTAAAAGCAAAAAAAAAAAAAAAAAAAAAAAACCACCTAAAAGAGAATGACGTGAAGAAAAAGAAAGGAAGAACATTAGAATGAAAGAACAGAATAAAAAAAAACGGAGGAGAGAGTGAAGGAAACAAAACTGAAAAAAAAAAAGAAAGGAAAGAAAAGAAAGACAGAAGGAAAATGGAAAACACAAACACATTATGATAATAACGATAAAGGGGGGGGAAAGAAAATGAAGGAAGAAATAAGGGGAAAAAATGGAAATGAAGACAGACAGACAGACAGAGTCAGACAGAGAGAGAGACAGAGAGAGACAAAAGGAGACAGAGAGAGACATAGAGAAAGAAAAGAGAGAGAAGGCAGAGACAAAGACAAGAGAACAGAAGAGAGAGAGAAGAGACCGACAGGCAGACAGATAGACAAAGAGAAGAAGAAGACAAGAACAGAAGCAACAACAAACAACAACAACAACAAACCAACAACAACGACAACAACAGCAACAACACAAACAACAGCAACAACAACAAATACTACAACAAATGGTGAGGAGAGATCAGTTCACGTGACAGAAGAGGAAAGAAACCCGATAGACCCGCCGTGCCATTGTTGTATGTGACCGCGATTCCCCTCCACCCCCCACCACCCCACCCCCACCCCCCTCCTCCCTACCCCTCCCTCCCAACTCTACTAATGCCCCCGTCTTCGCATTGTCGCTCGACTGCTGTCAGCAGCAGAAGAAGACAGAAAAAAATAGAATGGACGAAGGAAAATCACTTTAAGAATGAATCTCAAATAGAACGAAACAAAATACAATCGAACATTAAATGAAGATTGAGAAGGAGAGCGAAGAGATGATGAAGAGAGAGAGAGGAGAGGATGAGAACGAGGAGAGAGAGGATAGGAGGAGAATGAGAGAGGAGGAGTCGAGAGGGGAGAAGGAGGAGAGAGGAGAGGAAGAGAGAGTGGAGGGGAGAGAGGAGGGAGAGAGAGAGAGGATCCCTGGGGGACGGGAGGGGAGAGAGGGAGGGACGAGGGGAGAGAGAGAGAGAGAGAGGGAGAGAATGAGAGGGAGTAGAGAGAGAGAGAGAGAGACTCAGGAGGAGAGAGAGGAGAGAGAGGAGAGCGAAGAGAGGTGAGAGAGGAAGGAGAGAGGAGGACGAGGGCGGGAGATGAGAGAGAGATGAGGATGAAGAGAGAGCGAGAGAGACGAGGAGAGAGAATGAGAGGCGAGAAGAGAGGACCGAGGAGAGAGAGGGCGGAAGGATTCGAGGATGGGAGGCAGAGGCAGTAGAGAGAGAGGGGAGAGAGGGGAGTACCGGAGAGAGAGAGGAGGAGAGCGTGGAGGAACTTCTTGAGGAAGAGAGGACCTCAGAGACGGAGGGGAGAGGAGGGAGAGAGAGGGAGGGAGGAAGAGAGAGGGAGAGGATGGATTAGAGGAGAGAGGAGGAGAGACTGTAGTTTTTTTTTGTTTTTTTTAGAATGGAGAGGGAGAGATTTGATGGGCTGAGAGAGGGGAAGGACCCTAGGATGGAGAGAGGAGAGAGAGATGAGGAGGAGAGAGGAGGGGGGAAGACGAGAGGGGAGAGGGAGAGACCCTCGAGAGAGAGGAGAGGTGATGGAGAGACGGACGAGAGAGGGGAGGGGGAGAGGAGAGAGGAGAGAGAGAGGGGGAGAGGAGAGGGGAGAAGAGAGACCGAGGGAGAGAGAGGAGGGAGAGACGAGAGGACCTAGAGGGGAGGAAGATGAGGGGAGAAGGACCTTGACGCTGGAGGAGAGAGGAG
>JADBJO010004005.1:0-15000 GCA_016801955.1 Conus betulinus | reverse complement strand
GATAATAACAATAAACAATGGCCAAATTTAGAACAGAACACCACGCAAAAAAAACACCTTGTTTTTTCCACACACACACACACACACACACACACACACACACACACACACACACACACACAAGTAATGGGTTAAAAGTTGTCTCATTTGTACACACAGAAATAAAATTATTCCAATGTCAATTTTTCATTTGATTGCAGCTGATCTCTTTATGATACATCGTGGATAGAGGAACCCATGCTGACTTAAACGCTGTTTCTTTATCTGGCTCTGGCATACCCTCACACAATTAAGAGACGCAACTTTTTTCAATAAAGAAACCAGCGTTCCTCTCTCTCTCTCTCTCTCTCTCTCTCTCTCTCTCTCTCTCTCTCTCTCTCTCTCTCTCTCTCTCTCTCTCCCCTTAGTGGTATCTCCCAACACATCAGAAGAGAACACACAGAAAGTTTGGGATCAATTTTCAGCTGGCTTTGTTTTGTTGTTGTCAATGTTGTTGTTGCTGTTGTTGTCGTTGCGTTGTTGTTGTCGTTGTTGTTGTCGTTGTTGTTGTTGACAAACGGCACAAAAACCGTTAAAGAATGGTTTGTGGCCTGAAGGATATTGAATGACAGGTTGCTCGCTGTATGAATAGTACAGAAAGGTACAGTGTTTGGAGGATAAAGAATGGCAAAATTTGTGAAGGATATCGAATGTGGGCGCTAAAGAAGTGTAAGGCGTATGCAGGATACAGAATGGTGTATATTGATATAATGATTTGTACTCACGGAATATAGTGAGATACAGGAAGTGAGTTTCAAAATCTAACTTTTGTTTCAAGTCGAACCAGGTTCCCACCTCATGTACACCTCACCTCAAGTCAAACCACGTGACCACCTCCACCTCCAACTCACCCAAAGGCAAACCACGTGACCCACCTCCATCTCCACCCCACCTCAAGTCAAACCACGTGACCACCTCCACCTCCAACCCACCTCAAGTCAAACCCATTGACCACCTCCACCTCCGACCATCTCGAGTCAAACCACGTGACCACCCCCCATCTACACCTCACCTGAAGTCAAACCACGTGACTACCTCCACCTCCATCCCACCTGAAGTCAAACCACGTTGCCACCTCCACCCACACCCCACCTCATATCAAACGACCGTACCATCTCCAGCCAGACCCTGTCTCAGGTCAAACCTTCCAACCATTTCCACCTTCAATTCAATTCATGAGTCAAAACAATTCACCACCACCATCAAAAACTCGTTCTATCCAACCTGCCACTCCCACCCACAACTCAACTCACATCAAACCATCTTAACCCCCTCCACCAACACCTTGACGTTAATTCATTCATCCTGCCACTCTAACCCACAGCTCAACTCACATCAAACCATCTTAGCCCCCTCCACCAACACCTTGACGTCAATTCATCCATCATACCACTCCCACCCACCCACACCTCATTTCACGACAAACCACCTCACCACTTTTCAACCACTGTTCAAAACACACTGAACAGAATAGAAGACATAATACTCTGTCTTCGACCAAACTAAAAACAAACCACCATAGAACACTGTTTACCGTTGCTAAATCTTTTTTTTTAGTCTTTGCACATGGGAAGTGCTTAAAAACAAACAAAATGCGCATGCGCATACATATATTCATACGCATGCACGAGCACACATCTTTAAACTGAAAGAGTGCCACACGCGAACTACAACTCATCTCATATACAACCTCGCCACTTCCACCCCACAAATTCATGTCAAACAAACCACCTCACCACTGGCACCCATAACTCTCTGCTCATGCCACGTCGTCTTACCGCCCCCCCCCCCCCCCTGCCCCCCCCCGCCCCCCCCCCCCCCCCCCCCCCCCCCCCCCCCCCCTTACCCCTATAATTCCCTGCACCCATGGGACCAGTAGTGTGTGTCATCAGTCATCCTGCAAAGTGATCAGGAGTAGTGTGGCACTAAGAGCGCGTGACAGGCACGGTCCGCCGTGTTCATAGCCACGTGCAAGAGGATCGGTTTGGGTGAAACACATCCATCACGCGGTCAGACTGGCTTGCCGGAATGATTCATGGCCACTTCCTCCCACTTGCTGAACTCCTGTGGTCTCACTGACCTAAATTTAATTGCCTTTGATTAATCAACAGCAGCCAGTCAACAGTTGGTCTCTCATTTTTAAGCCCAAGTCTCCTTGTTTGTTCGGTGTGTTCTGTTACTGTCATTTCTTCTGGGTGAGTTGGTTAAATGTCGTAAGCAGCATTTTGTTTGGGGAGTTATGGGCCTGTAATTCTTTCATCCGAGGGGGGGGGGGGGGGGGGGGGGGGGGGGGGGGGGGGGGGGGGGGGGGGGGGCGGGAGTTGCCCTATATTTGTTATTTTCTGCCCTAGAATCAAGTCATTTTCGTGCTGTTGTGTCGTGGTTCAGGTTTCCTAGTGTCACTGTGGTATGAAGTGGTGTCGTGATCATGGGGAAGTGGTGTCACAATTGTAGCATCGTGACTTTCAGGTGGTGGTGACTGGTGGTGACGTAGTGTCAAAGTTGTAGTACAGTGACTTTCAGGTGGTGGTGACTGGTGGTGACGTAGTGTCAAAGTTGTAGTACAGTGACTTTCAGTGGTGGTGACTGGTGGTGACGTAGTGTCAAAGTTGTAGTACAGTGACTTTCAGGTGGTGGTGACTTGTGGTGACGTAGTGTCAAAGTTGTAGTACACTGACTTTCAGGTGGTGGTAAATGGTGGGTAGAGGTAGTGTCAAAATTGTAGTAGTACAGTGACCTTTGTAGTGCAGTGGTGGTGACTGGGGTGTCACCGTTGTGGTGTGGATTGGATATAGGGTGGGTGGTGTGGTGGTGTAATTATGTCTTAGTGAAAGTGATATAGTAATGTGGATTGATGATAGGGTGCTGTGGTAGTGTGGTGGTGTGATTGTGTCGTAGTGAAGTGATATAGTGATGTGGATTGGTGATAGGGTGGTGTGGTAGTGTGGTGGTGTGATTGTGTCGTAGTGAAGTGATGTAGTGATGTGGATTGGTGATAGGTGGTGGTGTGGTAGTGTGGTGGTGTGATTGTATCGTAGTGACGTGATGTAGTGATGTGGACTGGTGTTAGAGTGGTGTATGTGAGGTGGTGGTAGTTGGTGTCGTGGTAGTGAGGTGATGTCGTGTTTCTGTTGTTGCAGTGCTGATGCTGAGCGATGATCTGACGTTCCAGTGGCAGTGTGTGGTGACGATGCAGTGACGGTCTGGTGATGGGGACGTGTTGGAGGTCAAGTCACGTCATGCCATGGTGTAGGGGTGGTATAGTTCTGTTGTTGAGATCGTGGTGTAGCGCCATAGTGTTGTTCAGATAGTGGTATAGTGCCGTAGTGTTGTTGAGAGATGGTGGTGTAGTGCCGTTGCGTTGCTGAGATAGTGGTGTTGTGCCGTAGTGTTGTTGAGATAGTGTCGTAGTGCCGTAGTGTTGCTGAGATAGTGGTGTAGTGCCGTAGTGTTGTTGAGATAGTGGTGTGTAGTGCCGTAGTGTTGTTCAGATAGTGCCGTAGTGTTGTTGAGATAGTGGTGTAGTGCCGTAGTGTTGTTGTTCAGATAGTGCCGTAGTGTTGTTCAGATGGTGCCGTAGTGTGTTGTTCAGATAGTGCCGTAGTGTTGTTCAGATAGTGGTGTTGTGCCGTGGTGTTTTTCAGATAGTGCCGTAGTGTTGTTGAGATAGTAGTGTAGTGCCGTAGTGTTGTTCAGATAGTGCCGTAGTGTTGTTCAGATAGTGCCGTAGTGTTGTTCAGATAGTGCCGTAGTGTTGTTGAGATAGTGGTGTAGTGCCGTAGTAGTGTTGTTCAGATAGTGCCGTAGTGTTTTTTTCAGGTAGTGCCGTAGTGTTGTTCAGATAGTGCCGTAGTGTTGTTCAGATAGTGGTGTAGTGCCGTAGTGTTTTTCAGATAGTGCCGTAGTGTTGTTGGGATAGTGCCGTAGTGTTGTTGAGATAGTGCCTTAGTGTTGTGTTCAGATAGTGGTGTAGTGCCGTAGTGTTGTTGTTCAGATAGTGGTTTAGTGCCGTAGTGTTGTTCAGATAGTGCCTTAGTGTTGTTCAGATAGTGCCGTAGTGTGTTGTTCAGATAGTGCCGTAGTGTTGTTCAGATAGTGCCGTAGTGTTGTTCAGATAGTGCCGTAGTGTTGTTCAGATAGTGTCGTGGTGCCGTAGTGTTGTTTCAGATAGTGGTGTAGTGCCGTAGTGTTGTTCAGATAGTGGTGTAGTGCCGTAGTGTTGTTCAGATAGTGCCGTAGTGTTTGTTGAGATAGTGGTGTAGTGCCGTAGTGTTGTTCAGATAGTGGTGTAGTGCCGCAGTGTTGTTCAGATAGTGTCGTAGTGCCGTAGTGATCGTGTACTCGTGTTGTGGCAGGGGTGCGGGGGTGGAAAGGTGGGGCGTATCGACGGGGACTGCCACAGCGCATCTCTTGTCAAACGGCATCACTTGCTTCCCCGTCTGTCTCTCTTTGAAGGGCCCACTCTCTCTTCCTTCTCTGACTCTCTATCTGTCTGTCTGTCTGTCTGTCTGTCTCTCTCTCTCTCTCTCTCTCTCTCTCTCTCTCTCTTAAGGAAACCGCTTTTTATGTGTGTCAGCGCGTGTGGTGATGTATGTAGGTAAGAAATAAGCGTGCGCCCGTCTCTCTCTCTCTCTCTCTCTCTCTCTCTGGGTTACAAGTGTGTGTGTGTGTGTGTGTGTGTGTGTGTGTGGTGTGTGTGTGTGTGTGTGTGTGTGCGCGCGCGCGCGCGCGCGCGCGTGCGTGTGTGTATGTGTATGTGTGTATGTGTGTGTGTGTCCGTGCGTGCTTGCGTGCATGCTTGCGTGCGTGTGTGTGTGCGTGCGCGCGCGCGCCCGCGAGTGTGTGTGTGTGTGTGTGTGTGTGTGGTTATTCGTGTGAGCGATGTGGCCGGTGATGGAGCGAGAAGCGTGACTGCGGGCGGTCCCAATGACCTGCCCTCATCCACATTTCATCGCCGGTAGTTAGAAATCTATTGAAACGAGTTCGCCATGGAAACCAGTTCGTTACATCCCCCATATAAAACACTGGACTGCTGGCGCTGCTGTCGGTGGCCCGGCATCAACTGACGAGCCTGCTGAATGAGATCAGCAATAATAGATGATAATTTTTGTCTGGCTCTTCCTGCCTTTTACATCGTCGTTCTGCTTTTTTTTTCCACTCTCATTTCCTTCCTCGCTCTGGTTCCAGGACAGGAGTGTATATATATATATATATATAGAGAGAGAGAGAGAGAGAGAGAGAGAGAGAGATGAAGGTACTCATGTATATATATATATATATATATGTATGTGTGTGTGTGTGTGTGTGTGTGTGTGTGTGTGTGTGTGTGTGCGTGTGTACATATATATATATAATATATATATATATATATACATGTGTGTGAGTGCGTGTGCGCGCGCGCACGCGCGCGCGCGCGTGCATGTGTGTGTGTGCATGCGTGTGGAAGGGAGGGAGAAAGACTGAGAAAGAGAGGGAGGAGGGAAACAGGCGGATGGGGGGACAAAGATGAAGGGAGATAACTGGGGAGGCGGGGCGGAAGGGGGGACACAGTGGGAAGGGGGTGAAAGGGAAAACGGTGGGGGGGGGGGGGGGGGGGCAGCAGGAGGGGGAACGACTAGAAATAGGAACCTTGACAGTGTGAGCTCTACACGGCAAAAGTACCGCAAGGCAGTGACACAGAAAGTAAAATAGGATGGAATAAAGGTCAGATTTTCCGGCAGACTCAAGATTGAATTCTCGTGCTGTTCCAAATATCACGAAAGAAAAGGGCTTGAGAGAGGGTGAGCGAACTCTGGTGAATGTCCATATCATCATGAACTGTTTTTATCCTTTGCACGAAAAGTGTCAGAAAAACGGACATGTTCAACTGATGCAGCGAATTTCGTTGGCTTCCAACGTACGAAAGGCTCTTTTTGTTACCCATCTTTACGTGCTGTCGTTCTGGTGGTACAGGGGAGTGTTTGATCAGGTGATTATTCCCACTGAACAGAGAAAGTTAGTTTATTCTCATCTGCCTTATCATCTGGTGTGGACGTTAAGCCTAAAAAATACTCGGAAAAAAAAGTGACCGTGTCTCGTGCTGGCATCGGTCAAAACATGGTGTGTGTGGGGTCAAGGACAAAACCTGGAAATTTCCGTGCAGATGCAGATCCAGCAACAGCTCGTATAGCAAGAGATTATTCAAAAGTTCAATACACTAAAAACCCTGAACCAATTTTAACGAAACTTCGTGGCAAAGTGAAGCGTTGGTCGAGAAACGAATCCATCCAAATGGTGGTGTTAGGGAGAGAGCGCAGAACTTCTCGAAGGTCAAACAGTGCTCTTAAAAAATGGAAGTAAAACTGAAATACTGGATCGGCCTTTGGCGTTCAGAAAGGTATTCAGGAGATCGCAGACCTCGGCTTTGGTTCAACAAATCCTGGATCCGCTGTCTGATCCGGATTCTCACCACGCTGCCACACCGAAAGGTAAGTTACATCCTTGGTACACATTTCATCTTTCACCAAGGTTCGTTCAAATTAGAATAATGTTGTTTTCTTTTTAACATGATCTTGCTAGCAGACATGCAAACAGACTAACAGGTGTTGATGAAAAAAGAATATCTACGGGAGGAAATAAAACACAACCTGGACCATTCCCCTTTTTTGCACATAACAGAGATGTAACCGTAACGAGAACCAACTTCAGAAACCAGAAACAGTACCTATTAGCTGCGTTCTGTGTAGACTTACAGGGACTCTCAGATCTGCGTATGGTCTCCCAATGTGACCTCTATAAGTTTGAGTTGTTTGTGCTGTGTTCAGTGTTACTTTCTCTGGAATAACTGTGAAAAAGGGAAACAAAAGAATCTCAGAAAGATGGGTCTGTAGGAAAGAACAGAGGACAACAAAAGGGTTAAGAACTTTAACACACAAAAAAACAAGATTTGAAAAAAAAAAAAAAAAAAATTTGGGGGGGGGGTGAGGGAGGGGGGGGGGGGGGGGGGGGGGGGACTAACACGAAAAACTGAAGATAACATATGCCAGTGATTAAACTGAAATGAAGGACAATCAATGAGAAGAAAAGCAAGAGATGCTCAAAGCAAAAGATGCTAAAAGGACATAGCAGAATCGATGATGCTGTGTGTAGAAACTTTAACGTGGCGATGCAACAATGAATTTACGTACATGAAAATCATTTGTGCTTCGTCACCTTAACCCACAAATGAATTTGTAACGTAAGGTATACCCATGATCCCCAGCTTGTTTGTCAATGTTGCCTCGTGTGCGCTGCAATATGGAATGTTTTTAATGATAAATAAATGATAACTTCAGACAACTGATTGCCGAATTCCCTTTTCAATAATGTGTGTGATATGGCATTGTGTGACGTAACCATAGACATAAAACAAATCTTCATACAGTAGATAGCATCGACACTGTGAAGCGTTGAAGTTAGGAATTTTCTCATATCCATATTCCCGTATGCCATCGTATAATCCCTCAAACACCTATGGTTCCATGTTGTGTGAAGGGACTGGGTCACATGGTTCTATGTCGTAGAAAGGCGCTTGATGACGTGGTACTATGCTGTATAAAGGAGCTGAATAGCGTTATCAGCACTGAGTAAAGCGAGCTTTTACCTTTTAGAACGCACAGTGCCAAACTGTTCGTTCATTTCTTCAGTGTCTGGACAACCCGCTTAAGCAGCGTGGATTGCAATACGCATTTTTTTTTTTTTTTTGGGGGGGGGGGGGGGGGGGGGGGGGGGCAAGCGCCCCTTAAAAGAATAACAAAGAAAAGACAAGAGAAGGGGAAAAAAAAAATGTACAAAAGAAGAAAATTTTTTTTTAAAACGAGAGAGAGAGAGAGAGAGGAGAGAGGGAGTGAGAGGAGAGGAGAGAGAGAGAGAGAGAGAGAGAGAGAGAGAGAGAGAGAGAGAATACGAATACGAATACGGATACGGATATGAATACGAACACTTATTCGATTATTTCAGTGCAGGTATATAGATACGATGAAAGCTTCTTTACACTATGTCCTCAAAATAATAGAATTAATGACACAAAGTCTTAAGGCTATAAAATGTTCAGCCATCACAAATAAAAGGGGAAACAAAAATATGGAACAGAAAAAATTTAAAAAACGGTTCAAAGCATCAATATCATGAAAACACATACTCCCGTCCCTCTTTTTTTACACACGTACGCACGCGCACACACACACACACACACACACACACACACACACACACACACACACAGAAGAGAGAGGAGGTGAGGGAGGGAAGGGAGGGGAGAGAGTGAATGAGAAAGAATGAGACAGAGACAGACAGACGGACAGACAGACAGAGAGACAGACACAGAGACAGAAACAGAAGACAGAAACAGAGACAGAATCAGAGACAATGAGAGACCGACCGACCGACAGACAGACAGACAGACAGACAGACAGACAGACAGACAGAAACAGAGGCAGACATATATTCAACATAAATTAATCTTACGTATAGTTGAGATCAGATGTCTTGCCGATTCCTCACTGAAGCTGTCTGTCTGACCTCAGCCACACGAGTATCTTAGCAGGGGGAAACAGGAAAGCCTCCAATTCTGGCTGAGTGGTTTTGCTTCATTCTTGCCACGGCCGGTCAAACCGTTCCAGTTCAATACAGTAACAGTTACTTGCCATGGGAGCCGGAATAGCTCAGCTGGTAGAGCGCCGGACTCATGATCCTGGGGCTGCGGGTTCGAATCTCCGCCGGGCCGTTTCAGTACAGAGGGGTTTTTCCCTCGGAGTTTAACATTGGTTCTGACTCCATTTCCCATACAGTCCGTCGAATGAGACTATAAGCCGAGGTTTCGTGTGTGAACGCACGCATAACATCTTGCACGCACGTAAAATCCCATCGCCAACTTTCGGAAGAGTAGGCCAGTTTGGCCGTTGGTAGGGATGACACGTTACACATAGAATGCACCCTGCGTAAGAAATGGAAAGAATGAAGGAAGTAAGGAAACTGAGTGATCGATATTGAATGAAACGGACTGGATGACACACGGGAAACGACTGAATGAAGCGCCAGCTGGCAGCTCTTCAGTTGGCGCTACTCAGGGTAGGCAGCCCGTTGTGTAAACGAGCGTGGATTGTAAAGCGTTTAGAGCTTGGTCTCTAGCTGAGACACACACACACACACACACACACACACACACACACACACACACACACACACACACACACACACACACACAACACATTATCTCTCACACCGTCTCTTTCTACCATTCTCTCTCTCTCTCTCTCTCTCTCTCTCTCTCTCTCTCTCTCTCTCTCTCTCTCTCTCTCTCTCTCTCTCTCTCTCTCTCACGCCCGCTGGCACACCCTGACATACCAATTCCCCTCCTATGCTCGTCCGACCATCCCTTCTTTCCCGCCGCCCACATGGACACCTGCACGAGCGGTCATGTGAATGTGAACACACACACACACACACACACACACACACACACACCACACACACACGCTCACACACACACACACACACGCGCACACACACACACACACACACACACACACACACAAGAGCGCGCGCGCGCGCACGCACGCACGTACGCACACACACACACACACACACACACACACACACACACACACACACACACACACACACACACAAGCACGCACACACGCGCGCGCGCGCGCAGGCACAGAGAGAGAGAGAGAGAGAGAGAGAGAGAGAGAGAGAGGAGAGAGAGAGAGAGAGAGAGAGAGAGCGAGCATGAAGCCCTTTCCGTTCTACTCATCCACTACCTACTGCCTCACTCTTCCCTCTTTCTCCTTCAAACGCGTTGACAGTACGGTCAACCCACTAAACAAACGCACACAGACATGCACCGTCAGTTGGGTGTGGTCAGTTCGTGAAAACCGCCGCCGTCATCATCGTACGACAAACCCAAGCGCCAGCGTCTTACTATCGTCACACACGCGTCGGCCTTGTCCTCTCCGACATCCCCAGTAGTCCTGTTGCCAGAAAAACTCGTTCGATTTGTATAGTGGAGGAAAGGTCGGGCTTAGGTCGTGTGGAGTACGTTTCTACCCACCGTGCTGCTACATACATGCATCCAGACACGTATAGCTTTAAATCGATAGCCTCATCTTCTGTCGTAAAACGCGCCAAGGCCACGAGAAACGAGACAATGCGAGAGACCTTAAGATGTTCTCCTCAAGGTATTAACTTATTGCCTTGTCTTGCTTAGTGCTCCTGGACTTTCGTCAGATGTTCGTTTTATGGCAAATGACTCTAAGCTTTGT
Organism: Conus betulinus; assembly: GCA_016801955.1. Taxonomy (NCBI): domain Eukaryota; kingdom Metazoa; phylum Mollusca; class Gastropoda; order Neogastropoda; family Conidae; genus Conus; species Conus betulinus. Next base: position 4,678 of record JADBJO010004005.1, on the reverse strand, counting down.
ATATTGATCCACTGTTTCCAGCATCCTTCCGCCACAGTTGAAGAATATTGGAATCTTTGGCTCGGTCTTATTGACGCTTCTGTTGTCTGTGTTAATTTTCATTCCCTCGCCGACACAAAAATCGGTTTATTCTATGCTGAAGTTTGAGGTTGACAGGGATAGCTAAATCGTCTGCAAATTGAAAAAAGAAACAACAGAATTTTCACTTGATCTTGATCGGAATAGCTTGCGAAAATTCATGGTCTCTGAGATATCCGAAGTGTTATACGCGAATACAGTAAACAAGGTTGAGCTATAGGTATTACTTTTCCCAACATCACTACACGCCACCTGTTTGACTCCCACATACGCAGCCACACCCAGACTCGTCCTCTTGTGGTACCATAGCTACCAATCCACCGTGACCGTCAATACCAAGGCGCCGGGGGGGGGGGGGGGGGGGGGGGGGGCACACCGGAGGAGACGCTACGCTGCTGCTGCGTCCCTTTGGATGGTGTCAGTGATGCCTGCTCGCGCCAACTGAACACCACAAAACCATTTTCTTCTTCGTTCACTCAGACAGAAACCGCAGAGGCACTGACGAAGGCTGCTGTACGGCGGAGGCCTTCCAGTGATCCATAAGGCTTTTGCCTCATCGGTTTGTTGACAGGCCAGGTCTCTGCCCTTAGCTTCATGTGTGGGACAGTCCTGCAGGAAGTGTTCCACAGTCATTGGGGCTGTACCGCATGAGCAACTTGAAGACTCGCCGATGTGGAATTTTGTGAACATGTGACGTCTCAGTCTGAAGTGCCCTGCCCTCAGTCTCACAATGCTCACTTGGTCTGATCTGAGCAGCATATAGTATGCATCCTTCTTGTTGAAGTCGAGGTGCTGCTCAAGCCATCTTCGTTTTGCTTCTCCTCGATAATACTTTTGATTTCTTCAAAGGAGACTTCCTGCTCCAGTTGGGGCTGCTTTCCTCCCTTGCCGATTGGTCAGCTTCCTCACTGCCATATATATATTGCAGTGTGAGGGTATCCACTGGATGACAGTATTCTCAGTGGACTGTTGCAGGATGGACAGGGTAGAGACGAGGGAGTTGAGTTCCTTGTTTCGAGGATTTTTAACAGCCTGCAGTACTGATCAAGCATCAGAGAAGATGACGACTTTGGTATTCATGGCTCCTCTATTCTCATGCGGCGTTCTGGCTACCTACAATCATGATTTCTTAGAGGGACAGGAGAGCATCTTCCTCTGGTATGAAGACTGCTTGTTCACCCCTTCCATTAATCAGCCCATGGCTAGCAGGTGGATAACGATTTGCCCCAGGCATGGTTGGAAGAAGACATGTGACATGTAAGGGCGTCGAATATCTCAGAATCTGTGGTGTGTGTGTGCGTGCATGCGTGCGTGCGTGCGTGCGAGCGTGCGTGCGTGCGTGCGTGTGTGTGTGTGTGTGTGTGTGTGTGTGTGGTGTGTGTGTGTGTGTGTGTGTGTGTGTGTGTGTGTGTGTGTGTTGTAGTTATTGTCATTGCTATTGTTGTTGCTGCTGCTGCTGTTGTGTTTTCATTGTACTTACCTTTTGTCGTATCTTCACGTTTTATCTTCGTCATCATGCTTTCAGTCAAACTGGCAAAATTTAAAAAAAAAATCAAGACCTTTACATTAAGGGAGAGATCCATCTCCTCAACGTCATATTCAAACTATGCGTGCATTGCATAGGAATATAACCAAACCACAAGGAAATTGAGATCCATCTCCTCAACATCATATCCAAACCATGCGTGCATTGCATAGGAATATACCAAAACCACAAGGAAATTAAGATCCATTTCTTCAACGTCATATCCAAACTATGCGTGCATTGCATAGGAATATAACCAAACCACTAGGAAATAGAGATCCATTTCTTCAACGTCATATCCAAACTATGCGTGCATTGCATAGGAATATAACCAAACCACTAGGAAATAGAGATCCATTTCTTCAAACGTCATATCCAAACTATGCGTGCATTGCATAGGAATATAACCAAACCACTAGGAAATAGAGATCCATTTCTTCAACGTCATATCAAACTATGCGTGCATTGCATAGGAATATAACCAAACCACTAGGAAATAGAGATCCATTTCTTCAACGTCATATCCAAACTATGCGTGCATTGCATAGGAATATAACCAAACCACAAGGAAATTGAGATCCATCTCCTCAACATCATATCCAAAACTATGCGTGCATTGCATAGGAATATAACCAAACCACAAGGAAATTGAGATCCATCTCCTCAACATCATATCCAAACTATGCGTGCATTGCATAGGAATATAACCAAACCACAAGGAAATTGAGATCCATCTCCTCAACATCATATCCAAACTATGCGTGCATTGCATAGGAATATAACCAAACCACAAGGATGTTGAGATCCATCTCCTCAACATCATATCCAAACTATGCGTGCATTGCATAGGAATATAACCAAACCACAAGGAAATTGAGATCCATCTCCTCAACATCATATCCAAACTATGCGTGCATTGCATAGGAATATAACCAAACTACAAGGAAATTAAGATCCATTTCTTCAACGTCATATCCAAAACTATGCGTGCATTGCATAGGAATATAACCAAACCACAAGGATGTTGAGATCCATCTCCTCAACGTCATATCCAAACTATGCGTGAAGTGTCGAAAACGTGCTATGTTAATTCTGTTTATTGGCAGTTGGCGTGAGACAGCGGGCATCCAGTAGTGTCTAATCGAAGCATGTTGGTTTGGATTCTCTCTTCTCTCTCTATCTCTCTCTCGATCTCTCTCTCTCTCTCTCATCTCTCTCTCGCTTATAATCTATCTTCTCGATATCTCTCTGTGTGTGGTGTGTTGTATCATGATGTGTGCGCTGTGGAGTGTTGAAATCTATCGTAAACTTTACATCTTTGTGTTGTTCCCTCAGCAAGTTCTAAGCACTCACAGTTACAAAACTGGGACAGAACGATGAATATAGACAACATCTTTCCACCACTTGGTTGAAGGATGTCACCGAATCGTAATGCCTTAAATCTGTGATGAAGTCTCTTGGCCTCCGTTGATATCATAATATCCATTATAATTGTGGACCGGGTTACGGCTTTTCATCAATGAAAGGTATTTTTTTAGTGAAAAGATGTTCTGTACAAATATTGCAACAAAGGAATTAACCAACAAATTGTCAAAGGTGAGGACTCTGGATACAATATCTGAAAAGAAAAAAAAAAAAAGTAAAAGTTTATACGACGCCACAATTCTTAAGAGACGAAGGAGAAAGGCCTTGGGCGGTAGTTGCTCATTGATGACACCGAGAGTACGGTCAGGATGAATGCTTTGTGGGGTGTGAAGCAGTGGGGGCCACAGGGGTACATCAACACCCACACAGCCTTTCTTGTGTTTCACGACTACATTCACCAAACAATACAAGCAAGTCATAGATTTGTCCTCGTGAAAATTCGAAAGTTAATAATAATGATGATGATGATGATGATGATGATGATGATGATATAAGATAATGATAATAACAATAATGATGATGATTGACGATGTTAATGATAATGAAAAACAACAACAACGACGACGACGCGAAAACAACGACCAGCAACAAATCCAACACTAATGATAAATAATAGTAATAACATGATGATGAGGATGATGGGTTGTTGATGATGATGATGATGATGATGATGATGGCCCCTACAAAAACGTCAGGAAAACTGAGGTACAATCGTCAATACAACGGGCATCATACGGCCATGGGAGGATAATGACGAAACAGTCTACCAAGGGCCAAAAGTGATCATGGTAAGAGACGGAAGGAACTCAAAATAGTATGCTATAAAGTTGTATGCATCAAAAAAGTCACCTTCTCTCCACTTTTACACTCATCATCCATATCCTTCTTCAGTGCTTCTCGTCGAATCCTGTTGCACGTGTTTATGCTCTTATTACCACCCCTTAATGGTAAGGACGCGTTTTGCTTGACTCTAAAGTATGACAGTAGGGGCTCCGCACTATCTTTATTCACTTTCGTGGAACATGACATCGCAAAATCCCTGGTGGGGTTGTGACCTTCATGCCGAGGTAAATGGTCGCAACTGAGGTATTATGTATGTGCCGCAAATTTGCCAGCAGCTCTTTTTTTTTCCCTCAGATAGCTCTGGATAAGGATTTGGACAGGTATACTATCGACGTATATGAAGTGCTAGTATTAGACTTGGCATTTATTTCACCGTCAGGCAGCACTCGGTCCAGAAACGTTGTCATCGACAGAGTGAGTGAGCGCCCGGTTTCGCCAAGGCTAGTGCCGGTTTTTTGCAGACTCCACAACGAACGTATGGTAGGAACAGGAGAGGCATTCACCCTGGAGCCAAGGCGATCAAGTCTGTGTGGGCCATAGTTTCACCATCATATTCTGTATGCTGTGAAACATGGACAGTTTATACGAGTCAGGACAGGGAAACTGAAACAGATTCACAAAATAAGAATAAGAAGACTTAGGGAATAAAGGTAGGAAAGAAAAATAAGGGAAAATGAATTAATAAAAGAGTGAAGGAATGAAAAGAAAATTAAAAATAATGATATGAAGAAAAAAGAATAGCCTGGCAAAGTAAAGTAGTAAATAAGAAAGGAAAATAGGAGAAAAAGAAGAAAGAAAGAAGAAGTA
>JADBJO010004004.1:210000-217456 GCA_016801955.1 Conus betulinus | reverse complement strand
TCAATGTACGGTTGGGAGTTCTGAGCCATTTTTTAGTCTGCCTTAAAATAAATCTATGTGACGATCGATTGTTTACTCGCCTGCTAAACTGTCCCCCCCCCCTCCTACCAACTTTTTCTCCCCCCCTCCCCCATGCTCTCTCTCTCTCTCTCTCTCCTCTCTCTCTCTCTCTCTCTCTCTCTCTCCCTCCCTCCTCCCTGCACCCATACCCATCTTTACGACCGCCTTAGGAAGTCAATAACACAAGCAATAAGGAAAGTCAATTATACACCTATCATCCAGTCAATTAAAAAACGCCGCGACACTTCTGTATTTTCTTGAAGTCAGTCAAAAGCGCCGTAAAAGCGATACACTCCCATATTTTCATCAAGTCGACGACGAAGTCGTTAAAAGCAATACACCCCTGTGTTTTCATCAACTCGACGACAAGGTCTTTAAAACACAGCACTCCCATGTTTTCATCACGTGGATGACAAAATCGGTAAAGAAACACATTCTCAAATTTTCATCAGGTCGCTAAAACAACACACTCCATATTTTCATGAGATCGATGATATGATTATTAAAGCAATGTACCCTCATTTTCTTTCGTTTCATGAAGCTGACGACAAGATAGTAAAAAAAAGTAATCCACCTCTATATCTCAAAATTAATGTCAAGTCTGTCGTAGCAGTATGTTCCTCTGCATTCATTAGGTCGACGATAAGAACGTCAGAACAATATACTCCAGTATTTTCTTTTTTTTTTTGTTTGTTTGCTTTTTTTTTTCTTGCTTTTTGTTTTTAATTAAATCAAAGACCTGACTTCGGCTAAGCAGTACAATACAATCTTGTCATTTTTGTCTTTCTTGTATTTACAGAACTGTGTCAGTTATGATTATTTCGTTCAGGAACAAGGATGGGCGGAATGGGCATGTGCGCATGTATGGAGTTTCCTTTCCGCTTACATGAGAGTGCTTTATAGCAGCAACAAGTGACTAGGATCCAGCTGCCAGCCTGACGATTTCTTCACAGAGCCAAGAGCCGCCGCCTGCTCGTCCTGTACACCTCCGCCTCGGAGGAACGATAAAACTAAACAAACACTCACTGGAGAAGGATTATCTCTCATGCCCTCTTCTTCCCCTTAAAGCAGAACTGTCTGTCAAAGTTATGGATTCAGCCAGAACGGATCTTCATGTTTGCATTACTCTCTGTCCGGAAATTAGGGCACCTGTGCCCAGGCCTTATGGTCATTTCTATTTTTTGCATGTCTTGCAATCAGCCTGTGAGAGCCTTTTTCCAAGCGTTTGGAGCGGCGTCCAGTGTTTGCACTTCGGATTTAAAAAGAAATCAATCTTCAGCACCGACATTACTGTGATTTGGTGCTGGCAGCTACCAGGATTTGGGAGAGAGAGAGAGAGAGAGAGGAGAGAGAGAGAGAGAGAGAGATGAGAGAGAGAGAGAGAGAGAGAGAGAGAGAGAGAGAGAGAGTGTGTGTGTGTGTGTGTGTTAATCGATTTATCTATCCGTATTTTGTTTGCTCTTTGAACGGTCGGTAAACTGGTCAACAATGTATCCATTTATCTGCTGAACTCAAAATAATGATCCATTAACAGGTCCGCTGATTTATCCGTTAATTCCTGTTCTCGTGTCATTAATTAACTAAATGGTGGTTGCTTTTATCCATTCCCTTCCGCTCTTAGGTCGATTAGTTGACTGGTTTTTATCCAGTTATTTCCCGACCTCAAGACGATTAGCTTGCTCGTTTCCTACTTTCAGAGGATTGAGTACTTGATTAATTTTATTCATCGATTATTTTCTGCTATCATATGAAGCTCCTCCTGTCAGAGGATTGATTATCTGTCTGATTTGATTTATCAATTTAAATCCTACCATTGTATGAATTTCCTACTTTCAGAGGATTAATTACTTGATTGATTTACTTCATAAAGTTATTTCCAACTATCACATGATGGGGGTCAATTGATTTAGTCATCTGTCTTTCGTTCTCACATGACAATTTAATTGCCCGGCCGATTTCTCTATTTCCAGCTCGCAGATGGGTGACTATTTGATCATTTGCATCCTGTTCTCCTATGACTAACAACTAATGATCTCGATTAATTCATCCGTTTACTTTTTTGCTTTCACCCAACTGACTAATGTTGATCCGTTTATTCATTTTGTCATTCACGTATCTTGAATTTTCAGTCTTTCCTTGTTGTTGTTGTTGTTGTTGTCGTTGTTGTTGTCGTTATTGTTGTCGTTAAAAACCATCAAGTGAAAAGTTCAGACCAACAGGGCAGAAAGAACAACGAGAGTATTATTTTTACAAATATTAGCCCCTGCACGAACCCACTTACCCTCCCTCCTTCTCACTCCCTTCCCCCCCACCTTCTGCACTCCCCCCCCCCCCCCCCCCCCCCCCCCCCCCCCACCGCCCCCCCCCCTTCCCCCACACAAAAAACTAAAATAGCCATGAAATAATGAAACACCCCCCCAACCCCCCCCCACGACCCACGATGAACCCCCCCCCTTCCCCTTCATCAAAAAATAAAATAGAATGAAATTAGATGGAAATAGAATAAAATAAAAACGAAATAAGATGAACGTGTTGCCACAGCCACACTGCAGAGTGGACAAGAAATACTTTCTGCGTTGGCGGTTTGCAAAGCTGGGTGGGCTACGTCAATGATGACGTCAGGTGGCTCGGTGACGTATCGCCGACGGGCAGGAGAAAGGAGATCAATCCAGCGGACTCAAAGGAAGGAGTTTTTCACAGATCAGCAGCTTTATAAGGTCGCCCCCTTCACCTGGGAGGTTTTTTTTTTCTTTTTTTTTTTTCTTCTCCTTTTCTTTTTCTAACACCATAACTTATAGCTCTCTTAATTAGAGAAGGTTGGGGGATTTGGGATAGAGAGGCGGCTTCAGTCAACTATGCGACAAAAAAATGGACCGCGCTTTTCTTTTTTCCGGAGAATGACCTTAAGATTGTTTCCCCCCCCCCCCCCCCCCTCATCTCTCTCTCTCTCTCTCTCTCTCTCTCCAGGAAAGGAGCGAGAATGAAATGAAGGCGCAAAACTCGCGGGGGGTGAGGGGATTGGGGTGGAAGAGTGGAGAGGAGCGGGGGAGGGGGTGGGGGGAGGGGGGAGAGGGAGGGGACAGAAGACGGATATTTAGAATTTTTGTGCTTGTATCGCCCCTCGCCACCCACACCCCCCCCCCCTCCACCTACACACACACACACACACACACACACCCTCATCCAGCTGTGAGTGGGTGTATATATGCATGCGAGTACATACATTAGCCAGTTCACTTTTCTCTTTCCCACACATACCAGCAAGCAAGCGCGCACGCACCAGCGCGCGCACACACAGACACAGGCAGGCAGGCAGGCAGACAGACAGACAGACAGACAGACATTTCTTTAAAAAAAAAAATCTGCTTTGATTAAGGGTAGGGGCGGAGAGAGAGGAAGAGTAAGGATCGCTCTTTGGTAGCTTGGTTCATTCATCTAAAGTCTGTTCATATGTATGGATGACATTAGACTCCAAACCAGTTTTGATGTACAACACCGTCATATCAATGGTTATTTATACGAAAAACAAAAAGCAAGCGAAGAAGAAGAAGAAGAAGAAGAAGGAGAAGTAGAAGAAAAGGAGGAAGAAGAGGAAGAAGGAGAGGAGGAGGAAGAGGAGGAGAAGAATAGGGAGGAGGAGGAGGAGGAAAAAAAGAAGGATGAGGAAGACGAGGCGAAGGAAAAAAGAAAGCAAGCAAGAAAGAAAGTAAGTAAGAAGAAAGAAAACAGACACAATTCTAGGAAGAGAGGGGTGTGCTCTCTCTCTCTCTCTCTCTGTCTCTCTCTGTGTCTTCTGTCTCTCCCTCTCTCTGGGTCATTCTCCCCTCTCCACCTCGTCCTCCGTCCTCTTCCTGCCGTTATTTCAGACACACACACACACACAACACACACAACACACACACACACACACACACACCACACACACCACCCTCTTCCCCTCCGCAGTATCTGCCTTGTCTCTGTTTTTTGCCTCTGGTTTTTTAAAAACACTTAAACTTCTTGTGCTCTCGAAACAGGACTCTCCTGAAACCCGAAGAGAGAGGGGAAGGAGGGCAAGGAGGGGTGATAGAGGGGGGGAGCGGAGCAGAAGAGAGAGGAGGGGAGAGGAGAGAAAAGAGAGGGTGAGAAGAAGAGGGAGAAGCGTGGTAGAGAGAGCGGCGAGGTGGCGAAGGTTGAGAGAGGAGCCCTAAAAGGGAGTGGACGAGAGGGAGAGGAACGCGTGGAGAGGGGTGAGTGGACAGGGGGACGGGAGAGGGAGCGGAAGAGGAGGAGAGGGTTGCGTGATAAGAGGGGAGGTGGAGGTAGAGGGGGAGGAGACGAGGATTGGAGGAAGAGGGAGGTGGAGGGGAAGAGGGATGTGAAATACGAAGTAGAGAGGAGGAGAGAGGGAGAGAGAAGGGGGGAGAGAGGGAGGGAGAGAGAGGGGGAGAGAGTAGAGAGGGGGGAGGTTAGGGGGGGGCAAATAAGGTTGGGTTAGGTTAACGGGAGGGGGGAAGTCTAGTTATGGGAGATTTTTTTAAGTCCTGCGATTTTCACCACCCTTTAGTACCTCACAATCGAATTGTTTCCAGGCATTTATCAGACCCGGGGCACCAGCTTTTTTTTTTTTTAAACACAAACAAACAAAAGAGAGCGAAAAAAAAAAAGAAAAAGGAGAAACAAACGAAACATGCGTACCACAGATACATGAATGATCAATGACACACTTTTATAGGAAAAGTCACTGTTTGTTTCTTTAATATAAGGCGTCCGCAGCAGCTGGGTGGGAGACTATGATTGATTCTGATTTTTGCGTTTTCAGAATCTCTTCTCTCTCTCTTCTCTCTCTCTCTCTCTCTTCTCTCTCTTCTCTCTCTCTCTCAAGTTAGTTATCTTCTGTCATAAAAAATCAAATGGTACAAGGAATCTTGCTTCGTATCTATATAACGTCCCTTCAAAAGGAGGAGAGCAAACTGACATAAGGTAAAAGGCATATGTTGTGGATGTTTTATGTTTTAGTGATAAAAATACCTCGGTTAAATATGCTGACTTACATTATTCACCCCCTTCAAATAGGGCTGTGGCCTTTTCTAAAATAAATTATCGTTTTTATCGGTTGACTCTCTTTCTTTCACACACACACACACATCACAAACACACACACACACACACACACACCACACACACACACCACACCGTCTCCCTTCCCAATAATATGCTGTCCATTTTTTCTGTCTCTCTCTATTCTCTTCTTCTATCGAGAGGTCTCTCTGTCTGTCCGTTCAATGCCAACCTGTACACCAAACAGGCAGGACAGAAACAGCATACGAATAGCATATTATATACTTTCAAGCGTCTCCACGCTGCGCAAACACGGTGCAGAGAGAGAGGGAGAGAGAGGGGAGGAGAGAGAGAGCGGAGAAGAGGGGGAAGAGAGAGGAGGGAGAGTTGAGGGGAGGAGGGAGGAGAGGTGGAACACAGGGAGGGGAGGGGAGGGACGTGACAGAGGATAGGAGGGGAACGACAGGGAAGGAGAGAGAGGTAGAGAGAGATTCAGAAACGAGAGAGGAGAGATGGAGAAGAGGGTGAGAGAAAGAGGAGAGAGGGAGGACCCAGGAAGAGAGAGAGAGAGAGATGAGAGAGGCAGTCTAGAGAGCTGAAGAGAGAGTCGAGGAGTGACGGGGGACAGGTTGAAGAGGGGGGGTAGGGAGGAAGAGGTCTAGTACCTGCCAACGCCCCCCCCCCCCCCCCCCGCCCCTCTGGAGTCCCCCTAACCCCGTGACCCACTCGTCCACTTTCCTCATGCTACCCCCCCCCTTCCCGCGCCCCCAACCCCACTCGCCCCCCCCCGACCCCCCCCCCAAGAGGGAGGGAGGGAGAGGAGTCCCCCCCCCCCCCCCCGTGGTCTCCCCCCCCACCCCCTCCCCCACCCCGCCTCCCCCACCCCCCCACCCCCCCCACCCCCCCCCTTTTAAACAGAGACTCGACGTTTTGTCCGAGGAAATCTAATTTCAGTCCAAGAGATACGCTATCGCACTCGCTGCAAGCAAGTTTTGAGTTAAAAAAAATAATTAACACGCACTCTTATTCTCTGGAATTCTTGTCGTTCCCGCGCGAACAAGCAAAACATCTCCGGATCTTGGCGGTCGGTTTTGTCAATGATAACGGTTATTCATTTCACTTCGTTTCTCAGACAGAGAAAAGGGGGCTCACAAAACCACGCTCTTTATTACTATTGTTTGAAGTTATTTTTTTTTAGTACTTATAAGGAATTGAAATTGTTAAAAAAAAAAATTCTCCCGGACGATTCAGGCTGAAGAGGACGTACATTCTTTGACAGAGCAATCCTGCTTTTATGTTACTTCATGTGAAAAAGACAGTTGGATTGCCAAAGCCTGCTGTTGTTTTGTATGTATGAAGTGGTCCATACCATCATTTTATGGGACACTCAAATCCCCACCGCCATCCCCCTTTACACACACACACACACACACACACACACACACACACACACACACACACACACACACACACACAACACACACACACAAACACACACAACACACACCAGACACGCACGCACGCACACACACAGGGACACACACAAAACTCTCACACACATACATACTTTCCATACTCTCTCTCTCCTTCTCTCTCTCTTCTCTCTCTCTCTCTCACACACACACACACCACACACACACACACACACACACACACACACACATACACACACACACACACACACACACACACGTTTTGTTCCGTGTCATAATAAAAGCAAAACAAAACATTTCATGCAACAGAGAAACACATCAATCACACAGTAATGTATGCTTTCTGCAGGTTTTGAAATTCATATACTTCCTCTTAAGGTGTGGTGATGACAATTATCATTCCCTTTCTACTGTCCTGAGATCTGTTAGATCCTCCCCACCACCACCACCCTCTTTGTACACTTATTTTTCTCCCTCTAGAGTACTATCACTCACTCACTCACTCACTCTCTCTCTCTCTCTCTCTCTCTCTCTCTCTCTCTCTCCTCTCTCTCTCTCTCTCTCTCTCTCTCTGTCCCCACCTCCTCTTTCTAATTTCATCCCTTTCTATCGCTATATCTCTCTCTGTCTCCCCGCCAACTTCTTTCTGTCTGTCTGTCTGTCTGTCTGTCTGTCTCTCCCTCTCTCTCTCCCCCACATCCACAACACCCCCCCCCCCCTTCCTACCCCCACCCTGTCTGAGCAAATCCCGTCCTAATCAAATCAAACGTAATCTAATCAACCATCTTGTACTAACGAGCGCACGTGCGGGTTTGAAGAGAAAAGTCTTCGTCATGGCAGGCAGAGATGATTACAAAGAGGAGGAACAGGACAGACAGGAAAAAGGGGAGGAGGAGGAGGGGGGGTGGGGGGAGAAGGAGGAG
>JADBJO010004004.1:182500-190000 GCA_016801955.1 Conus betulinus | reverse complement strand
TGAATGTGAAACATCCACAGAATCTCCTTGTCCTGCATGTAGGCACATTATTGATGACGAAAGAACACTTTCTGTTCCACTGTACTGCTTATAATGAAGTGCGGACAAATTGTTCATTTTTCCAGTTAGATATAGCGAAAAGACAAAATGTCGCTGGCGTGTTATCATCATCAGATGATGAACTTGTAATTTAAAATCAGTTGCGAAATTCATCGCGGAAGCATTGAAAATTAGACAGATGAAGGGTAGTGAAATTTAAGATAATACATTATAAGAGATATCTGAATGAATATTATCATTCATCGCATGTTGAAGAGATCAGTAAAATACAATGTCATCATTTAATTGAGTGGATGGTCGAGCATGTTGAAGAGATCAGTAAAATACAATGTCATCATTTGATTGAGTGGATGGTCGAGTCAGTCTTAAGGTTTTTTTTTTTTTTTTTTTTTTTTTTTTTTTTAAACTTTACTGCATTACTCCTGTGCGTGAGGTGAGGACATAACGAAATGTTACGAATTTATTTGTTTTTTTGTTAACTTTGGATTTGATACACACATAGGAATGAAAGTGTACTATTTGTTTGCAGGAAAGGAAGAGGGAAATGTTTTTTGTTCTGTTACCTCTCCCCCCTTGTCAAAAGACCTCTTTGGTAATGACAATAAAATATCAAAGCGCGTGTGCGCACAGGCGCGTGCGTGCTCCCCCCCCCCCCCCCCCCCACCACCACACGCATGCTCACACGCGCACACACACAGACAGGCAGACACACACACACGCGCGCGCGCACACACACATACACGCGCGCGCGTGCGTGCACACACACACACACACACACACACACACACACACACACACACATGCGCGCGCACGCACACACAAGACACACATTGTATCTTGAAAAAGAAACAGACACCAAAAGCAGTTAATCACACTACAACTACAGTTACTGGCACCTCATGCCACATAAAACTAGACAGCGTTGACAGCGTCAGACATTCCCCTGATTTTTCACTACTACATGAAACTGAAAGAAACGTAAAACAGAATAACGAAAAACGTTTCAAGGCCACCCACACCCCCACACACACACACACACACACACACACACACACACACGTGAAAATCCATATGTTACAAACAGACCCTGTGGAATGGACAGTCCGTGTCCACTGACGATATTGTGGACAGTTATAGCTACCTCGTCGCTAGAGTACAACACAAAACTGGCATGTTATAAACACCAAATTGATAAAAAAAAAAAATTAAAAAAAAAGGGCGGGAAAAATATAAGATTTCCGGGACCAAAGACAAGAGAATACGAAGGCAGAAATACAGTAGACTACAGCAGACAGAGACACAGAGACAGAGACAGAGAGAGAGAGAGAGAGAGAGAGAGAGGGGGGGGGGGGAGGGCGGCAGGAAATGAGAATGGAAGAGAGTGATAGAAAAGGGGAAGTTTCTAACACAGGGCCTTCACAAGGCGGGGGGAACCAACCTTACCATAAGAGCTCGCTAAGGCACGGTACGAATGAAGAACAAAAATCCGACAACAAACATAACAACAAAAAACGACGACAACAACAACAAACAGACCTAACACGTCTGAGTTCGTACCATGTCTGGTATACCAGTACACTGTATTGTTGCGCGAGTGTAAGCTTCAGTCTATCCCAACCGATCACACACTAGGACTTGCATGATGTGAGACACAAACAGTTTACAGCAGATTCCATGAAAATCTTGTTCAGAGATGTTCCGCCTGATGCGATCTTTGAATTCTTGAAAAGAGATTAACATTTTTCATCGGATCTCAGATTTGACAGTGGAAAGATTTTCAACAAAATTTTGGATAGGTTTTTAGAAGGTGTATTTTAAAGAGTTGTGTGGATGGATGATTTGTGAGTTGATTTTAACGTGGTGGCAGCCCTGTATGGCCCTTTGCGGTCGGCTGGGCTATAAGCAACATTACTTACCCTACTACCGATCACACATGTGGAGGGGGGGGGGGGGGGAGCTTCCAGAGAGGTCACGACGGACAGACATATGTCATCATCAAACAATAAACAAACGAAGAGAACAAAATCTTCGTCCTGTCTGTCCGTCTGTCTGCGTGTCTGTGTTGCTCGGTCTTTGCTGTTCCCTGTACAAACCCACAGTTTTCGTCTGATATTCTCAAGACTTGGCATGATGGCTCACCAGCGTATTTGTGAAGATCAAAAGCCAGTCATTTAAACGTCAGAAAGTGACATTTTTCATGTGACCATACGGTGAATCGAAGCGAAGTGATGTGGATATTCGAAGCGCGCAATTCGATCTGTGCTGTCGGCATTCACACAGACTAAGAACACTGTGCTTACTGTCAAGCTGGGTGAGCGCGACACTTATGCTCTAACGGAGAGAGAGGAGGGGAAGGGGGGGGGGGGGGGGGGAGCAGAAATGGGGGACGGGGGAGAAGAGGAAGGGATAGGATGGGCAGCTAACACATATATAATACATGATTCTGAAGAACAGTTTACAGCATAACAGCTGAACTACTGATGTCCTTGTGGCAGACAGCACGGGCTTTGCAGGCAGCTCAAGGCATTTTGACCGATCTTTCACTGTCAGATTGAGGGAAAAGAAACCTGAAAAATTATTGAAAGAAAAAAAAACATAATATGCAGACTATCAGGGATCGATAAACAGATAAAACAGAGAGAACAGATAACAGCACAATTAGAAACAGAGACGTGGAGAGAGAGAGAGAGAGAGAGAGAGAGGAGAGAGAGAGAGAGAGAGAGAGGAGAGAGGAGGGAGAGAGAGAGACAGAACGAGCGAATGAGAGAGAGAGCGAGAGAGAGAGGCCAGAGAGAGAGAGAGAGAGAGAGAGAGAGAGACTGAGCGAATGAGAGATACAGCGACAGAGAGAGGCCCAGAGATACAGCGACAGAGAGAGAGCCAGAGAGAGAGAGAGAGAGAGAGATAGAGAGAGAGAGAGAGAGAGAGAGAGAGAGAGAGACAGAGAGAGAGAGAGGGGGGGGGTGGGGGGGGGTCTCTATGAAATTGCATATAACAGGGACAGTAACGATGGAGGCGGTGGGGGGACAAGGAGAAGAGTTGGAGAAGGAGGGGGTGAGGGTGGGGGTGGAGGTGGGGGCAGGCACAAAGGATGAACTATTCTGACAACAAACTCGTTTCAAACAGTTGAAGTCCCTCCCACCCCCATCTTCACCTCCTGGAGGGATTTAAAACTTACAGTTTCAAAGCACTTCAGCAATGAAGTGAGCAGAACTGATAATTCATTTCCACGGCAACACTACACAAAAGACTGCAATGAGAACTATGTCATTGTCCTGGGGTCTTCCTTTGTTTCCACCAGCCACAGGTGCGACAGGTGTTAGATAAATATCGAACCTCGAAGCTTGATTACATGCCGGTGTAACGAAAAGTTTTAACTCCCTGAATAGTTTAACTCCCAGGGAGTAAAACTGTTCACATGTAAATTTTTAACTCCCCGGGAGTTCAACTAGAAGGACTCCAACCCTGTGCCAAAATAACTCCACTCAGTAAAACTTCAAAATGTTCGAAAATCTTTTTTGTACAAGTCTCAACAAATTCTTGAAACATTAAGGGGGAGTCATTTTGTACATATATCAGACTTAACTCACATCCTGTAACAGAATGACCCCCCCCCCCCCCCCCCACCCCTTTCCCGGGCTTTAGTCTGTACTATATCCAGATTAACTCCCGGGAGTTAATCCTGGCGTGTAAAAGTTTAACTCCCTGCCCACTAAGGGGAGTCAGTTTTTCACAGTTTTGAATAACTCCCCAGAGAGTTAATGTGCACACGTGTTTTCTGACTCCCAGGGAGTTACTTTGTAAAGAGGGGGACTTAATATGATCATGACTAAGATGACTCCACACCCACCTATTCCCAGGTGTCTTTCGGGTAGAGAATGGAGAAGGGGATTTGATGTTCATGATCATCATCATCATAAGGAAAGGAAATGTCCGTGTACATATTCATGTGCTCATCTATGTATGTCCTTCATATTTTACAATGCATTTTTGTATATAATCTGTATGTAAGTCTGTAAATACATGAATTAATGGTTTGATGCCTTTGGTAGAATACTGTACCTTCAGTCTCTGGCGTTCTCTCTCTCTCTCTCTCTCTCTCTCTCTCTCTCTCTCTCATGGAATCTATGCGACTATCAGTCACCCTAAGTGTAGGCCATTACACTCAAATGGTGTGGAAATGGAAAATTTTCCATTTTTCATTGTCATGCCGCCAAATTAGGGAGTAGAGGGTGGTGGGTGGTGAGAGGGTAAGGAAGGTGGGGAGAGAATGACGAGTAGTCGCGACGTGACGTAAAATTATTTGTATTCAATCGCTACATCTGGGAGAGAAGGAAGAAGAAAAAGGGTTGGCATAGATTAGAAATTTGTGTGTGAGACACATGGGATAGAGAAAGAGGGAGGGTGGGGGAGGGGGGGGGGTTGGTGCCTGTTTTTGTACAATTTGTACAAGAGGGTGGCTGCTTGGGACCGATCTGATGAAGTTGTCAAGTGACTCGTCACAGGTGTGGTGGTGTGCGTGTGCCAAGCTAAATATGAAAGTCGGCCAGCCAATCAGAAAAACACACATTTTTCAATAAAATTCAGGACACGTGACTAATTCACAGAAAAAACCAATAATATCGAAGGAAACAATTCTTCCTGACAAGTCTTGATCTGGCAAGTTAGTGTAAGAACACACACACACACACACACACACACACACACACACTTCGATATATATATATATATATATATATATATATATATATATATATATATATATATATATATATATATATATAAGATGCATGGGTGGTAGCGAGGTGCGGGGAGTGGGTGGTGGGTGGGAGTCATTCTGGTGGTATGTCAGAATAACTCCCCTGGAGTCAAACTGAAACACAGGGGAGTTAGTTTTTGTTTTTTTTTTTGTTTTTTTTTTTATAATTCTAGTTTAACTCCCTGGGAGTTAAAATTTACAAATGAACAGTTTAACTCCCTTGGAGTTAAACCATTCGGGGAGTTAAAACTTTTCGATACACCGGACAGAGAGGGACGCACAGAGCATTGAATTCGTAAATGATGGGCTTTAGCGGTGACTGGGACGAAAGGTTACCAGATACAACATCATTCATCATAGCGTGTGAACCACCTGTGCTGTATCGGTTGTTTAATGTCGCCATGATCAAATCTCTCAAGCAAAAGAGCTAATTTCATCGAATCCGGATCCATATTCAGGAATCATTCTTTTTAAGCCGGTAAAATCAGCTTTCGCCTACCACAGTCATCTCGTCGTTTCTTCGGATAGCCTCGACTTCATCGTCTCACGGCAGGACGTCTAGCGCTTTTCCGGATCAAGAAACGCAGCTCTAGTTTCCTCTTCTCGAGCTGATCGCCCCGAGGGACCCCGATGTCAATTCAGTTTGCACCCCCATGAGCTTACGCCTTTGGAACAAACAAGCGCGCATTCTTTTCTGTAAGAAAGCGGTGTGTTTACGTAGGTGGATCGTCTTTCATTATGCACACCCTCCGTCTTTATATTAACTAATGAATAAGAATTAAGACAAATTCATGCAGTATATAGTCAGTAGATTTAGATTTGCCATTTCAGAAACTGTAAAAAAAAAAAAAAAAAAAAAAAAAAAAAGGGGGGGGGGGGGGCACATTTTCTTGTATGTTCTCTTTTTCTGTAAAACCAATAGCACTGACTATACCGTCCGAGTTTTTAAAGACCTAAGTTTTATCTCTACATAGCGTTTATGTCGCATCATATGATCGTGTTTTACATGAACTGTAAAATGCGTTCTTGACGATGCAGATTACATTCTGTCGGGCCTGACATTTTTGGGGTGTGATTCCTTCATGAGGGGCAAAGGGCTACACCAGTATTTCAAAAAAAAAAAAAAAAAAAAAAAAAAAAAAAAAATCATTGCTCACACATCGATACACACTGCTCACACATCGACACACTTTCCGTATCCATATTCGCATCTCCAGTGATCGATTGTCTATTTCCCATGTAGTTTACACAGACGTTATTTCCCCTATAATCGTATGTACCTGAGACAAGGCTGAAGCCAACTGAATAACTGAGTACCTAGCTTCAGACAGATTTGGAGAGGCAGTTCTCAATATGGAGAACTCTGTTAGCAGACCTTTTCCAAACGTGTGTACATCTAGCTGTTTTCCCATGAATCAGACGCTAAGATGTGTGTGTGTGTGTGTGTGTGTGTGTGTGTGTGTGTGCACACCCACGCCGCTCATTCCGACCTCAAGTCCACAGCCACAGCCTGGCCCGGCCCCTCTTCCACAGCCCGGTATCGGCAATCCACCACGAGCAGCCGATGTCAAGTCATGAGGCAACCCACCAGAGGAGACACTGCACTGCTGCCGAGTCACCTCGGTGGTATTCAGTGGCACCTGTTCTGATCCAACATACGCAGGACACCACCTACTAAGCCCCCAACTGACGACAATAATCACTCAGTCGCGGTGCTGGCGTGAGTGAGCTCTCCCTCCGGAGGGCGTCACCACGTCCGTCCAACGACAGCCCCCATGGACTCGCCGATACCGGTGACCCCAATGGAATCAAGACAAGGCCATAGACATGGAGGGTACATCGAATCATACGCCAAGGTGTATTTGTATGCTCCTTTATATGAAGGGCAATGACTAGCACACGGATACATTGCGTATTCTAGACTTTTTTTCCTTCTCTGCCGCACGGCAGAAAATTGTGCTGTCTTTAGCCAGATCCAAAGCCGACTGAGTGAATGATGGTTCAGCATCTGTCAGGTCTCACCTTGGAGGACTAAGTGAGTGGATGTTTTTTTTTTTTTTTTTTTTTTTCAGGGTCTGTGCCTCTGTTTTTATTTCCGCTAAAACATTCATTAGGGTTTAATTCATTGTGCCCTACATATACACACGCATACGCGCAGACACACTGGTGGGGGGGGGGGGGGGGAGAGATAGAAGAAGAGATGAAGAGAGAGAGAGAGAGAGAGAGAAGAGAAGAGAGAGAGAGAGAAGAGAGAAGAGAAGAAGAAGAAGAGAGGTCACATGAGGAGAGAGAGAGGAGAGAGAGGAGAGAGAGAGAGAGAGAAGAGAGAAAGAGAAGAGAAAAGAAGAGAAAAAGAAGAAGAAGAAGAGGAGAGAAGAGAGAGAGAGAGAGAAGAGAGAGGGGGAAGAAGAAGAAGAAGAAGAAGAAGAAGAGAAGATGTCACATAAGAGAGAGAGAGAGAGAGAGAGAGAGAGAGAGGAGGAGAAGAAGAAGAAGAGAGAAGATGTCAGAGAAGAGAGAGAGAGAGAGAGAGAGAGAGAGAGAGAAGAAGAAGAAGACGAAGAAGAAAATCAGAAGAAGAGGAGAAGACATGAGAGAGAGAGAGAGAGAGAGAGAGAGAAGAGAGAAGAAGAAGAGATGTCACATGAGAGAGAGAGAGAGAGAGGAGAGAGAGAGAGACA
>JADBJO010004004.1:170000-177500 GCA_016801955.1 Conus betulinus | reverse complement strand
TCTGTCTATATGTCTGTCTGTCTATCTACCTATCCCACCTCTCTACCTATCTATCCACCCACCTATCTATATCTATCTATCCATCTATCGAGAGGACATTATTTAGGCAACAACGAGAGAGAGAGAGTCAGACACAGACAGACAGACAGACAGACTGACAGTATGATCAGATAGCCCAGTTCTATTGACACTGATCGATATGTGTGTGCCCATCTGGTACTTCACTGACACGTTATGTTTGTATCCAACGTTTTTCCGGGGGGGGGGGGGGGCAATGGGTTACACACGGGGGCAGTCTCCGTATCCGTATCTCTCAGCATCGGTAGCTTACACCCCCATAACCTTTATATGACTTTCCTTCCACACCTTGAGGCAGAAACGGTGCCGACTGAAGACAAAGCTAGAACCACATGGCCAAGACTTCCTTTTTTCCCCCGTGGTATTTGTCAGGTTTGAAGAGGCGGTTGTCACCACAGAGAGTTCTTCGTGTGGGGAGAGGGTCGCTGTTTTCAGGCCGTGTATGTCACGTTTTTCATGTATCATTGGCCAGGATTTATTTCAATGAATTTCAGACACTTACCCCACTGAGGCATGCGCGAACGCACATGTGTATACTAAGATGTAGGCATGCATGTACCTCCACACATACAATGAGAGAGAAAGAGAGAGATAAGAAAGAAAGAAGAGAGAGAGAGGGAGGGAGGGAGAGGTGGGTGGGTGCGTGGGGAAGGGGATTACCACGAGCAAAAACTTTGTTCCCTCTAACCTATCGACACATATTAACCACTGACACGATGTCATTGCCCTAACTGCCGTTCTCACTATACATTAGCGGTGAAACGACCGACAAACAGCGCCCCCCCCCCCCCCCCCCCCCAGCCCCCCCCCCCCTGCTCATCCCCCTTCTTCGCCGTCTCACTTTCTCTCTCTCCACTAGCACTCCCTTCCCTGTTTCTTTAAAAGCTGCCTTCCCTTTATGATACACTTTACCTTTTGTTTCTTTAGTAAACCACACCCTGTTTGGAAAAAAAAAAAGAAAAAAAAAAGAAAAGAAAACAAAAAAGGAAACACACACACAAACAAACATCAAACTTCTTTGTTTTCTCGGTCAAAAGTCAACCCCGGTGTTGTGAGAAACGAAGACCCTGCGGTGTCGGCCAGTCTAGGATACAGCAGTTTGTGTGTTGAAAATCGAGAATTGTGTGGTTTTCCTGTACAAAGACACGATTCTTTACTGTTTATTGGACATCGTGTCGTCTGCATTGCAGCACCGACGATAGTCTTCTTTTCAATGACATGGCACAAAAAAACTGATCACTTTGTACGCGCGCGCGCGCGCGTGCGCGCGCGCGCGCGCGCGTGTGTGTGTGTGTGTGTGTGTGTGTGTGTGTGTGTGTGTGTGTGCGTGCGTGCGTGCGTGCGTGCGCCCGTGCTCGCGCGCGGGTCGTGTGTGCGTTGCTTTTTGCTTTGTTTCGTCTTCTGTACGCTTGGATCAAAAGGGCCGCACAGAGGCATGATACTGGTGAAAAAACATATAATACAATAATTGGAGGGAAAAAACGAGGGCACAACGTGCTTTCTGTTCTTTCCAGACTTCTGGCAGCAGCTTTCTCCCTGCAAAATTGTAAGCCAGCCGACACAGGTGGAAGCAGAGGCAGGTTCACACCTATTACAGTTGGGTAGGTGCAAGCTGAGAAGCTTGAACACTTCCGTCCTCCCGAAATCAAGGGGGGGGGGGGGGTTTAAAAAGATGAAAAGAAGTCATGAAGCATAAGAAATAAGAGAGAGAGAGAGAGAGAGAGAGAGAGAGAGAGAGAGAGAGAGAGAGAGAGAGAGGACGGACAGACAGACGCACGGACGGACGGACAAACAGAGACAGAAAAGTGGACAGGCAGGCAGGCAGGCAGACAGAATAGGGACGAGCAAACAGACAGACGGACGAACGGACGGACAGGCAGACAGACAGTATGATCGAGGAGTCCAATTCCAATGACATTGAACGACATATATGGCCTGCTGGTACTTCTCTGACACGTTGCGTGACAGTTTGAACTCATTCAATGACGTAAACATACATTCCCGCACTATACACAAGCTATTACGCACGCAAGCACACACACACACGCACACGCACACACACACTTTGCACATACCTACACAAGCACACCTGTTCTAGCCTATTTTCACGCGGCCCGCGAAGCTTTTAGAAGATGACATTTAGTCACTTAGTTCTCTCTCTCTCTCTCTCTCTCTCTCTCTCTTCTCTTCATCATCCCCCCCCCCCCCCCCCCCCCCCCCACAAACACACACACACTCGTTCCTTCACCCCGTACACCATTATGACTCTATAAGCGGTGGAAGAGCCGGAAAGACGGGGAAAGATACCCGGCTGCTGAGCCAGGCGAAGACTATACACAAAGCAGACGCACCACGTTATTTGCACGAGCATCAGGTTCGGGTCGCCTTTGAGATTGTTCCGAGACAGATGAACGCTTGACTGAGATGAATTAGTTCAAAACTTCTGGCTTAGCACTTGGGCCCACAGGCACTTGGAGGGTCTCTCTTTCGTTGCACCACCGTTACCCTGCGCGCGGGTAGAACTCTGAACGGTGTGCCAAGTGGTTAGAGCGGTTCACTCGTGATCCAGTGGTCTTGGGTTTAAGCCCCAGCATGTGATCAAACGCGAAGCTGTGCAATATCTACCTCCCAGGTATACAATCCTGCAAATCTGGCCAAGCTGTGCTGGTTGTAGCCCAGCCGATCATGAAACGCAGTTGTGATCAGGACCACGTACAATACAAATCACGTCGTAGGTTGAAATCCTAAAGTACGTCAGTATCTAAAACCAAAAGACCAACGAAAGACACGTTTCATTGCGATCAACCAGCCTGACAAATCCGATCAAATCACGTTGCTTTAAGCCCTGCCGACCACAAAGGCCATATCAGGGCTGAAACACACACACACACACACACACACACACACACACACACACACACGCACACACACACACACACACACACGCACAAACACACACACACGCACGCACACACACACACACACACATGCACGCACGCACGCACAGACGTACACACATATGCGCGCGCGCGCGCGCGCGCACACACACACACACACTCACACAATCACACAGACAGACAGACAGACAGACAGACACACACACACACACACACACACACACACACACACACACACACGCACGCACGCACGCACGCACGCACGCACGTACACACGCACAAAACAACAGAGTGAGAAAATTTAAATGTAAAGAACAAAACTCAATACTAGTTACTTATTTACATCAAAGGACCTGCAAGAAAGAGGCTGTCACCCTCCACTTAAAATAAAATCTTTTTAAAAAAAAAAATTTTCTTTAAAAAAAAAACACCCTCAAAAATCGAATTCGCTAGAACATTCTGGACCAAAGTTTTCATTGAGCTTGCCATTAAGCGTTTATGTCTGACATCATGTAGCTCCCGACATTCAATCAGAAAATATTGAGACGTTCATCACATGGGACGCAACGTGAAGGTTCGTCACTCTCAGAAGACACTAATGAGTTAAAAACGAATGGCCAGTGTGCAGCCGGTATGAAACGGTTTCTTCTTTGTGACCCCCAGAGGCAGATGAAATGAAATGAGCCCGACAGAGATACAGAGTGTTTGAACATCCTTCCGTATGTTGTACACGCACGCAACATCAGAGGCGCACGGAAATGAGGGAAATCTGTGAGTCCTGAAGGGTCACAAAATCATAAAAATCCCAGCAAGCATCAGGGACCATGGAGAGCAGACGGGTTCCGCTAAGCATTTCCGTACTATCCACTAAAACGTCACGATAGCACACGGTAAACGCCTTTCCCACTCCCATTCCCTTGGTGTTCATCAAGCTATGGTGACTGCAGTCAAGCCATGGATTACAGCCATCGCCATTACAGTCAAGCCATGATGATTACAATTAAGCCATGATGAATACGGTCAAGCCATGGTGATTACAGTCAAGCCATGGTGATTGCAGTCAAGCCATGGAGATATAACAGTCAAGCCATCGAGATATAACAGTCAAGCCATGGTGATTACAGTCAAGCCATGCTGATTACAGACAAGCCATGGTAATTATAGTCAAGCCATGATAATTACTGTCAAGCCATGGAAATTACAGTCAAGCCATGATAATTGCAGTCAAGCCATAGTAATTACAGTCAAGCATTGGTGATTACAGTCAAGCCCTCGTAATTACAGTCCAGGTGACTATAGAGGCTGCATGTTGGCTGAAAGCTATTTAAAAGCAGAACCAATAAAAATCCAAATTACAATCCACAGCGGTTTGTGAAACTAAAATGATTAGCGAAGGCGGTAGCGGCAGTGACCTGCCAGAGGTTGGCTGTGTTTAGGGACGGTGCCTGTCCCTCTCTCTCCCGCCGCCTTTGACCTTCCCCGAACTGGATCCGGTATCCATTTACTGCTGAGTGGACAGACAGGGGTTTTAAGCCGACAAACTCGGACCCCACAAGTGATTCGAACTCGCGACCGTCAGCATCACAGGCAAACGCTTTAACCATTTGATGTCGGGCCTTTCTGCAAAAGCAAAGGGTACCTTGGGAAAAACAACTGCCACGCAAAAGAGATGCTCTTTGCAAAACCTACTCAACAAAGGCACTATCAAATAAAAGTGATTGTTAGGAAATTTATCATCCAAAGATACTCTTCCGAAAAGCTATTTAGCAAAAGATACGCTTTGGAAACCCACCGAACAAAGTGCACTGTTCTGGAAACCTAAAAAAAAAAAAAAAAAAAAAAGGAAAAGAAAAGACATTCTACTGAAAGTCTACCAAACAAATGATGTTCTACAGAATTCTGCCCAAACAAAGACATTCTACAGAAAATGTACCAAATTAAAAGATACTATTTCTCAACGAAGGGTACTCATTGGAAAACCTGCTAAACCAAAAACTGTCTTCTTAGAACCTACCAAACAAAAAGGTACTGCACGAAAAAAAAACACCAAGAACTCCCGCACAAAAGATACTCTACGAAAACCCTGTCAACAGAAGGAAATTTTAAATGAGGTATGAAACAGTAAAAGTAAGTAATGAACAAGAAGGGTAACTGCTAATAGAGGGTACATTGCAGCAAATAGGGTACCGGGAGCAAGTATGGAACTATCCGACCCCCGAACCCTGTTGAACAAATACACTCGCCCACCCCCCAAAAGTGATCTTTGCCACTTGGCCCAACCTAAAACCCTTATGAGTTTTCACACTTGGTGAGTCGACTTCTAACTGTCTCCAACGTTCTCCCCATAAGCCCAGCACTATGCCAGACTCTTTTGACGTCTACTGTTCAGTGCCAGACTCATCAACTACACAAGTGTGTGTGTGTGTGTGTGGGGGGGGGGGGGGGGGGGGAGAGCAGGTATTTTTGGGCCATCCAGCTCTTTGATACATCAAAAAGGCACATTCAATAATCTGTTACTTTATACTGAATTTACTAATGTCATGTAGAAACGGAACAGAATTATTTTATGTAAGACTGTACAGCTAAAGATTTAAACGGTCCGTTTCAACTTAAAAGAATTATGTTGTCATTGCAAGAACGCCTGTGGTTTTTGTTTGTTTGACTTTTATAAAGAAAATGTTAATTTCTAATTTTTATCCCCTGTATGATTGATTTGTATGATGTGTATGATCATAGCATATAACTGCCATTTTCAGTAAGTGGCCAAATCAAAAATCGGATGAAGTATTTTGTGCTCTCTTTTTCTTTTGTATTCTCTCTCTCTCTCTCTCTCTCTCTCTCTCGTTTCCTCCTCTCTCTCTCTCTCTCTCTCTCTCTCTCTCTCTCTCTCTCTTCGTACTCTCTCTCTCTCTCATTCTCTCTTTCTCTCGCTCTCTTTTCGCACTCTATCTCTCTTTCTTCATCTCTCTCTCCCTCTCTGTCTCTGTCTCTCTCCTTCACCCACCCTCTGTCTATGTCTTAGTATATCTCTGTCTCTGTCTGTCTGTCTGTCTCTGTCTCTCTCTCACTCTCTCTCTTTCACCGAAGCGCCCTGGTCTCTGCTATGCGGTCAAGTTCTGCATGACCTCTACGATCACGGTTCAGACGAGAAGGGGGAAGCAGGCAACACGAGGTCTGATTCCATCAATGGCAAAGGTTGTGACGTAAGGCGGCCACACAGCACGTGCCTTTGACCTTTTCTGTGTGCGGGGCATCAGCATTCTTTGGCTTTTGACCTTCTGGTCCTGCAATGTAGCGTATCAAAGGCGAGAGGATGGAGAGACTGAGACACACACACACACACACACACACACACACACACACACACACACACACACACACACACACACACACATGGAAGAAGAAAGAGGGGGAGGAGCAAGAGAGAGGAGGAGGAGAGAGAGAGAGAAAAGGAGAGAAAGAGAGAGTATGGTGAGAATTGGAGAGAGAGAGCGAGATTGCGAACGAGAGAGAGAGAGAGAGAGAGAGAGAGAGAGACAGACAGACAGACAGACACAGAGACAGTGACAGACAGAGAGAGTCTGTTATTATTCAACATCCCGTTCCATCTCCCAACACATCTACGAAGATTTATCATCATTTATAAACGTCCCTCCCAGCTTTGCCTCGTCTTTTCCAGCTTACCTTCCAGCTGGCAAAGCATCATCCCATTAGTCTTTGTGAAGATCTAAAATTTCTCAGGGTCCTAGTTGCCTTGGAATAAAACAAAACTATCGTCAGGGAACACTTCCTCTGTCTTTCCGCCTGTCTGTACTCAATACGATCGGACAAGCAAGGAAACAACCCACCCCTGTACTAAACACTTTTCTTCTTGTTTTATTATACATACTTTACTGAACTTGTTCACTCATCCTTTAACTCATCCATGCTTTGTGTTTCTCCAACAAAATCCGTTAAAAAACGCACCCAAACCCCCCAAAACAAAACGAATCAAAATCAGAACTCATCATTTGCCAGTGAAATGCCCGTAGCTAAGGGATATCACTTCTCTGAAAGTTGAGAGCGAGAACTGACGGGCCAGAGTCTCCTTTTATTCTATCTTTCTATGCTCGCCAACTCTGGTTACCACTGTAACAGAATCTGCAGTAGGCTGTATATTTCAGGATAATCAAGGACTGATGCGATGATGGGAGGAGGAAATGGCGGAGATGGATGTAGAGGCAAGAAGATGGAGCAGACGTAGGGGAAGATCATGTCGAAGTGGGAGTTGTAGAGTAAACAGTGGGAGCAGAATAAGAAGAAAAGGGTGAGATCCTTCTGAGTGAGCTCCCTTCTCCTGAAGCTGATGGAAACACCTGTGACCGGTCCGTATGTTCATCCATCATTCTGTCATCCCATCAGAATGGGCCAGTTCCCTGTCCATTCCCCCCCCCCCCCCCCCCCCCATCCATCCAATGAGATTAAAGAATGAGTGAAAGAAAGAAAACAAAAGATAAACAAAGAAAGAAAGAAAGAAACAAACAAC
>JADBJO010004004.1:160000-165000 GCA_016801955.1 Conus betulinus | reverse complement strand
CCAATAACTTTCACCCTGGGTCAGAGCCTTTCACCTGGGTCAGAGCATGATGCGTTTTTTTTTTTTTTGTTGTTTTGTTTCTTTTTATTGTTTTTCTTTTTTCTTTTTTTTTGATATGTCCCGTGACCTGTCGTATCAGTCTACGTGTTCATGTTACTATGAGAAACCGAATGGAAGACCAATGTGGCAACAAGCGCTGGGGGCGGGGGGAGAGGGGGGAGACATGAAAATGTGATTATCGCGGCGCTGAAGACTTCGGTGGTATGGATGGTGGCAGTCATGCAGACAGTGAAGTCAGCATATTCCTGGTTTCATGTTACGTGTTGCTCTACCGACATACGTATCACGTATCCCAGACACTGTATGCTTTCACAATTTTCCATTGATTTGTTTGCTGTGAGGTGTTTTCAGAAACATTGAAAAAAAAACAAATAAAACCAAGAACCCTCTGCCCTTCTGATGTCAATCAAATTGGTGAAACGATGGGCTATGCGGTCTAGAAACAAACCCAGTAAGTTTTGTTGGAGAGCACAGATGGACCCCTAATAGGCCACGGATCCAGGATCTTTTCAGGGAGACTAGTATGACAAATACTCTACCGAACATGACCACTGAGACGTTACTGTGATGATTTGCAATTATCTATTAAGTAATACATTTTTAAATATAGAAATTTCACAACTCACGATAACAAAAATGTTTGTCATACTTTTCTTTTTCCAAATCTTTTTTGAAAAAAAATAAAAGGGATGTAATTCTTTCAGTCTGTACCTACAATTACTTCCCCAGCCGGAAACAATGTTACTTTCGGTCCAGAACTGACTCGAAAGCTGTAACCAGTATTGTTCGACAAAGCAGACATCTGCACTCCTACAGATGAATACCGAAGACTCTTTCTACCAATCGCAGTGAAGCTTACAGAATTCGGCGGATCACGTAGCATAGCATATTATCAATGCTCATAGAAAAAAAAAAGATAAAAACAAACAAACAAAAAAAACCTGAGAGTCTAAACAAACTAGTTTCTGATTCCGCAGCTCATTTAAAATCCACTTCACCTTCGATAGAAACAAGACAAATCTTGTTGTTGAGGGTTACAAGTCAAACAGGAAATATTTTTCAAATTATGTTCAGCCGTTACTTTCCCGTCATGCACCGAAGAATAGTATAGTTCTCTGATTGGTCAGGAGAGCCTTCAGAACTGTTACGCTCCAAACCAAAATGCCATTCTGATTCTAATTATGATGGTGAGGCTGATAGTGGTCGTGATGATGATGAAGTAAATCATCATTGTTTTATTACTGTGCAGCGACTAAGAAACGCAGATACATTTGCTTTAATTCCATTCGAAAGTCCCTTTCACAAAGTGATGAAAATAGGTATAAGCACAGACATCCGCGCTTCCATGTCCCTTAAACGAAGTAACCCCTCCCCCTCCACTTCCTAGAACTGAGCTAGCTGTGGTAGGACTTTAAAATACACATGATCGAATTCAGATATACCTAATCTATAAGATATTCTACTTGATATGTCACACACACACACACACACACACACACACACACACACACACACACACACACACTCACTCACACACACAAACGCACGCACACACACACGCACGCACGCACGCACGCACGCACGCACGCACGCACACACACACACACACACACACACACACACACACATATATATATATACACACACACCTGTTCCAGCTTATTTTTGTGCCGACCGCAAAGTCTGTTAAGAGTTGACATTTAATTCGATACTCGCTCTCTCTCTCTCTGTCTCTGTCTCTCCCTCTCTTTCTCTCTCTCCCTCTTCCTAGCTCCACCCGGCTACCTTCACCGGTAAATCATTATGACTATGTAAGTAGACGGAGAACAGGAAACAGAGCGATACTGTGCTGCTGAGTCAGGCGAAGACTATACACAAAGCAGCCACACGGCGTTTTATTTGCACGAGAATGAGGTTCGGGGCACCTTCGAAATTGTTCCGAGACAGATGAACGCTTGACTGAGATGAAGTAGCGCGAAACCTCCGGCTTTGGAGTCGGGCACAAAGGCACTTGGAGGGTCTCTTTTTCGTCGCCGTTACCCTGCGCATACGTTGGGTTCTGAACAGTGTGCGAAATGATACACTCTCGATGCTCAGATCTTGGAATGTGAAGCCATTTTATTTCTATCTCGCAAAACAACAACCCTGCAAACCTTATGAAACTATGCTGCTTTTAGTCCAGTCGACCAAGATGGCTACACTACGGCGGAAATCCAGTTAACGTCAGAAGTAGGTACAGATCAAAGTACCCGGTTGAAGCCGTAAATTACGTCAGCTCTTCTGAAACTGAAAGACTTATGAAAAATGCCCTGCAGATCGTCTAAAAATCTGAGCACCTTACTTATATTGCAGATGCACAACAGCAACACCATACGGACATGCAGGAAATTCGTGGATTCCGAATGGGCTGCAAACTCACAAAATTCCAGCATGCCCCGAGAAGCATGGGGAGGAGGTAGGCTCCGCTCAGCACTCCTCTACTGCCCACTGAAAATATGATGGCACACAGCAGCTGCCCCTTCTCATCTCGTTCAGCCGAGGTTCATCAAGTCATGGTGCTTATAGTTCAACTGACCACAAAGGCCATATGATGACCGGAAGCAAAACAATTAGCAATTCCAAACTAAGGTCCAAACCAACTTCTGACACAAAAATGACCACTCTAAACCCGTTTCTTCATGCCACACGCGGATCGGGTTGACTCAAGAAAACTATGATTTCCTTTACAAAATTAAAAAAAAAAAAATCACACCAGGTGGGTCTGAAAAAGGTCCTCGTAGAACCTGGTGTACAAATCTTCAGCCTGATGTTATGTAGATCTCCACTGATGTTGAATCCCGAGTGCTTCATCAAACGATACTCATTGTGGAACTTCATCCTTTGAGACGTAAAAATGATAGGTAGTAATGGTGTGACTTCACAACAGTGTTTCCCCTTGTCGATTTTTGAAGTCAGATGGACGTCTGGGTGGACTAGAAAACAAACCACTTAACCAATTTTGATTTTCAGAGCACCAACTGAATAGGAAAACAGAATAGGAATAGAAATAAAGAAATAACGCGCATTGATCTGTATGGGTTCTACAGAAAAAAAAGAAAGTAACACGGTTGATGTGTGTTTTAATCATGATTGAGAACAAAGTCCATCGCCACTACCACCTCCCTCACCTTCCCCATACAAGCCAACTCATGCGTTTTGCCATGCCGACCATATTGGTCATCTCATAGCTGGACCCTCCTACAAGCCATCACAAGAGCTGCTGTGACAAAATGATGATAACATGGCGGATGTATGTCAATCAGCTGAAACCACCCAGCTATTGTCTGCCAGTCTTGGGTCGCGTTCTGTAACACAGTAAGGTACTGAGAAGACTGCCTTCAGGGCGTGGCATTAGACAGCGTGCAAGCACTGACCAGAGGACAGCCAGAAAACAAGTGCTCAACGAATAATGAACCAATACAGACCACGAGAACCACGACTAAAGAAGCAAATGGAAGGGCCATCAGTTGAGTGAATGTCTTCATGCATCACACGCAAACCGATCCAAGAACGGCGCAAGTGACACTGTATTAAACTTTGTTAACTACTCCAGACTAGGCGCTTCTCGGCAAAACAACATCCAGAAACTGCCTGGAGCCCGCACATGCAAACTGAAATTTACCTTCTGCCCAAAACCCACAGCAAAAAGTCTGAACTTCACTTGTCGCCTGAAACACACAAATGGAACCTGAAAGTAATACAGTTAGACTTGCTGCTCAAAGCCTAGCAGTGAAGTACAAAATTCCAAACGAAAGATACTCTCAGAAAACCATTCTAACAAAAGCTTCTTTTAAGAAAAAAAAAAAAACTTGTCAAATACATATGCAATCAAACAAAAGGCACCCAACAAGCGGAACGTGCTGTACATCATCATCATCATCATCATCATCATCAAACAACAACAACAACAACAACAACAACAACAACAACAACAACAACAACAACAACAACAACAACAACAACAACAACAACAAAGCTATTAGACAAAAGGCACTCATTGGTAAACTACCAAACAATAGATGCTCCTCGGAAAAACCTACAACCAAACTGGAAAACCTCTAGAACAAAAGAAACTCTTAGAAAACCTACCCAAGAAAAAACAAAAGTACTCATTAAGTAAAACCACACAATCAAATGTGCTTTTAGGAAAGCCAGCCAAACAAAAGGCACTCATCGGAAACGTTACCAAACTAAATGTACTCTTTGAAAAATCTGCTCAACAAACTGTATTCTTAGGAAAATCCACCAAACAAAAGGTACTCTTCTGAGATCCTACAAAAAGGTACCTTTAGAAAACCTACCAAACAAGCGGTACTCTTCAGAAAACCTGTAGAATAACAACGTTCATCAGAAAACTTACCAAACAAAAAAACCGCGCTTTCCAGAAAACCTACCAAAAAAAAGATACTCTTTGGAAAACCTAACAAGCAAAAGGTGCCCATCGGAAAACTTACCAAACATGCGCTCCGGAAAACCTTACCGGAAAAAATAGGAAAAACCCGCCAAACAGTCGGCATACTTCTGAGAGCAACTAAAACAATGAACTCAAGGTACTCTTCAGAAAACTACCAAACAAAAGGTACTCCGCGAAAAAATCTTACCATACCAAAAAACAAAAGGTTACTCTTCAGAAGTGACTCTTCCAAGATTTTACCATACAGAGGACACTCGAAAAATCTATCAGTCAAAAGGTTCCCTTAAGAAATGACTCTTCCAAGATTTTACCATACAGAGGACACTCGAAAAATCTATCAGTCAAAAGGTTCTCTTAAGAAATGACTCTTCCAAGATTTTACCATACAGAGGACACTCGAAAAAATCTACCAGTCAAAAGGTTCTCTTAAGAAATGACTCTTCCAAGATTTTACCATACAGAGGACACTCGAAAAATCTACCAGTCA
>JADBJO010004004.1:147500-150000 GCA_016801955.1 Conus betulinus | reverse complement strand
CCTGTTTTCCTGAGGATAACTGTTTTCCCTGTTTTCCTGAGGATATCTATATTTTTTCTTGTTTTCCTGAAGATGACTGTTTTCCATGTTTTCCTGAGGGTAACTGTTTTATCTGTTTTCCTGTGGATGATTTCCTTGAGGATAACTGTTTTCCCTGTGTCCCCTGAGGATAACTGTTTTTTTTTTTTTCCCTGTGTCCCCTGAGGATAACTGTTTTCCCTGTGTCCCCTGAGGATAACTGTTTTTGTCCCCTGAAGATAACTGTTTTTTTTTCTGAAGATAACTGTTTTTTTTTTTGAGGATAGCTGTTTTTCTTGTCTTCCTCAGGATAGAGTTTTTTTTCCTGTTTTCCTGAGGATAACTATATTTTTTTTTTCCTTGAGGATAACTGCATTTCCTGTTTTCCTGAGGAAACTATTTTCCCTGTTTTCCCTGAGGATAACTATTTTCTTTACCTCTTTTCCTGAGGATAATAGTTTCCCCTGTTTTCCTGAGGATAACTGTTTCCCTGAGGATAACTAATTTCTTTACCTCTTTTCCTGAGGAAAACTATTTTCCCTGTTTTCCCTGAAGATAATTATTTTCTTTACCTCTTTTCCTGAGGATAACAGTTTCCCCTGTTTTCCTGAGGATAACCCTTTTCCCTGTTTTCCCTGAGGATAACTATTTTCTTTACCTCCTTTCCTGAGAATAAGTTTCCCCTGTTTTCCTGAGGATAATTGTTTCCCTGTTTCCCTGAGGATCATGATTGTTTTCTCCTGTTTTCGTAGGGATAATAACCGTTATCCTTCTTATCCTGAAGAAAAAAAATGGGTTTCACTGCGATGAAGACGTCGTCAGCTATGACCGCTCTTTACCTCGACAAAAACAGAAATGGGGTCGGTAAAATAGGAAAAAAACTGGTGTAATCCAGTGCGTCATTACCGTTTCTCTATTTCAGTTCTTTTAGGTACGGATGGTAACTGGTTTGCCCTCGCCATAATTAGGAAAACAGTTGGGATCCTTAAGGATGATATCCTTATTAACTGTGTTTCTGAGAAAGAAGGGAAAACAGTTGTAGTCCTTAAGGATGACATCTATTTTAACTGTTTTCCCTGAGAAAGGAGGAAAAACAGTTTGTGCCCTTAAGGATGACATCATCATTAACTGTATTCCCTGAGAAGGGAAAGAAAACACTTGCTATCCTCGAGGATGACATCATCATTAACTGTGTTCCCGGAGA
The DNA here is from genome assembly GCA_016801955.1 of Conus betulinus. Classification (NCBI taxonomy): domain Eukaryota; kingdom Metazoa; phylum Mollusca; class Gastropoda; order Neogastropoda; family Conidae; genus Conus; species Conus betulinus. The sequence continues at coordinate 148,778 of JADBJO010004004.1, read as the reverse complement.
AAGGAGGGAAAACACTTGTGGCTCTTCAGGAAAACAGAAAAAAAAAAAAACAGGTATTATCCTGGGGAAAACAGTTGTGATACTCATCCTCCGTTTGCCTGAGGGATGACAGCTATTTTCCCCATGAAAACTGCTGTTATTGGCTTATGATGCTATCACACTCTCACACCTTTTGGCTGCAATGCTGACCAGTCCATTTCTGTTTCTGCCAGGAACAGAATGTGGCTGATCTGTAAGACACAGTTCTCTGCCACATACCTGTTAACCCTGACGGGTTTCTTTTTCGCTGCTATGCTGGCGAGTCCACTCTCGTTTGTGCTTGGTACAGAATGTGTGCAAATGGCAAACTTCTCTACCACACACCTGTCAAGGAATACGCCGTCTTTTCGCTGCCATGCTGTCAAGTCCACTCCTGTTTGACCTCGGAACAGAATGTGCGTGAATGACGCAATTCTCCGTCACATATCTGTCAAGTCACACAGTCATACCACCGCCGTCTTTTCGCAGCCATGCTAATGAGTCTACTCCTCTGTGTGTGTGTGTGTGTGGAACAGAATGTGTCTGATTTTCTGTAATGACACAGTTCTCTGTCACATACCTGTCCATCTATACGGCTTTACCGACAGCCGTCTTTTTGTTGTCATGCTGTCGAGCCAACTTCTGTCTCACTTAGAACAGAATGCGGTTGATCTTTAAAGCAAAAACGAAACGGACCGAAACTTGCACACAGTTTTCCCCCCAATGTTTGGGCAACATCTATAGACAGAACAGATCATTATTCTTTGAATCTTCAGGTGAAGAAACAAAACTTCGCTTTTTGTTTACTCAGTCACGCTTTTGGTTCGATTTTCAGTCGTGTTTGACGAGTTTGCTAATCGATTTGAATATTGCTTTTGGCATAACTGTTAAGGGACGAGTACAAGTTTATTTTTCAATTTACAGTGGATCAGTTTCATCTTGCGTTGTAGAAGTCATTGATAACCGGCAACTGTTCTTATTCATTCCGGTGTCTAGACAGCTGAATCACAAGATGCCAAGCGTTTCTTTTCAACAGCTAAGCCCGACCACAAGGACCATCTGACGTCAGTCACATTCAACACTGATGCCCACATCCATCTCCACCACAGCTGATACAGCAGACGGGGAGAATAATTTAAGGACAGCGTGGAAAGGGGGTGGGCGGAGAGGATTCTAACACTATGTATTATACCACACATCATAATGAGGAATTAAAGAAAAAAGAAAGGACGTCGGACCCCACAAGGATTCGAACTCTCA
>JADBJO010004004.1:132500-140000 GCA_016801955.1 Conus betulinus | reverse complement strand
AACTGCGGCGGCGCTATCATACACTATTTTTCATCCCCTCCTCCCTCCCTCTTTCTCATTTGTGTTGTGTGTTTAACATAATTAGTGCGGGTCTGAAGGAAGCTAACTCCAAACGCGTGGGGAGCCGCCCGAACAACCGCACTCATGAAAAGGCCGGTATTGTTCAGATACAGCTAACGTTTGTGGCAAACAGCAGCAGTGATACAGCTAACGTTTGTGGCCAAACCACAGCAAAGATACAACGTTTGTGGCAAACCTTTGTGGCAAACTGCAACAAAGATACAGCGAACGTTTGTGGCAACCAGCAACCAAAAACTGATTGACAACAGTGACGACTTGAAATACAGCTGGGCTGTGGGAGGGAGGGAGGAGAGAACAGAAGAAGAAGGTAATGAAGACCGCAAAGGGCCATATCAGGGCTGATACGTTAAAATCAATTCAAGTCATAGAAAAACACCTTCACACATCTCTCTTTAAAATACTCTTTCTAAAAACTTACCAGAAACTTCGTTAAAAAAAAATCTTACTTCCGTCAAATCTTAGATCAGAGGAAAAATGTTAATCTCTTTCAGAAACTCTCAAAGATCACGTCAGGTGGGACATCTCTGAACAGGGTTTTCATGGACTCTGCTGTAAAGTATTTATGTCACACATGTGCAAGTCGCAACACTCTAAAAGAACATGTTTCACTGTGAGTGGAACATGACATGGGATGCACCACGGAGCTTCTTCACCTTTTAAAAGATAAGAATGGGTATAAAACGAATGGCCTGTGTGCAAGCGGCACAAGACTGTTTTGTCTTTACGCCCGCATTTAGAACACGTAAAAAAAAACTTTTCAGGTTTGGACGGATTTTAAATAGTTTGTTATCCATCTGTGAGTTCCATTCGTCTTGCCAGAGGTTTTTGACGTATGCCTGTGTTTGGGGTTTCAAATCAGTGTGAGGAATAGACAAGCTGCTCAACTTTTCCTTTGTGGCACTTTCGGCAAGTGATCAACCACCTCGTTGCCTCGAATGCCCACATGGGTGGGAACCCAAGCAAAAACTATGTTGTATCCATCTGATTTCAGAGAGGTGCACAGTTCGAAAACTTTCAGCAGCTGAGGGTGCTTGAGATTACGGCCGGCAATGACCTCCAAAGCAGAAAGGGAGTCTGATGAAATAAGGAAATCTTTATATTTCCATTTGCAGATCATTTGAAGAGCCAGGACCAAGGCTGTCAGCTCAGCAGTGTAGATGGAGCTGTCTGTTGGAATGTGTTTGGTACATCTCTGAGGGGGATCTGCTGCTCAAAACACAGCAGAGGCAACTCCCTCGTCAGATTTGGAACCGTCTGTGAAAACTCTTGTGTGTAGGATGGAAACTTAGAATACAGTTCAGCAAAAAGGGGACTTGTAAGCCAAGGAACTAGCGGAATCTTTCCCGTACGAGGCCAAATCAAAACGGATCTCTGGAGTGAAGAAAGTCCATGGAGGGTCATCAGGAAACTTGGAAAAATCACAAACTACTCCCAGACTACTGCTTTTTTCAGATGGGGAAGAAGACGAATTCCCAAGGAGGGAATGGAACTGGGGTGGTCATCGAATTTCTTTTGGAACTTGGGCTCGAAAACACAGTCATATGCAGGGTTTTGAGGTTCAGAAGAGAGACTCAGACAGTACAGTAATTCAAGGCAAGTTTCAGTCGACGATTTCAGGGGGGTGGTTCTCCTGCCTCACCATACAAGCTATAAACAGGGGTGGTGCGGAACGCACCCAGACACAATCGAAGTCCTTGATGGTGGATAGGATCTAGACTTTTCAGGTAGGAAGGTCTGGCCGAAACGTACACTACACTACCATAGTCCAGTTTAGAGCGGATCAGAGCCATGTAAAGATGGAGGAGAGTTTTCTTGTCAGCGCCCCAATCAGTGTGTGCCACAACTCGCAGAATGTTCAGTGCTTTCTGACATGCAGTTTTCAAGTGTTGGATATGACTTTTAAAGTTCAGCTTTTTCATAAAAAGTAACACCCAGAAATTTAGCTTCTTTCACGGCTGGAATGGTGGACTTGTCCAGACGAATTTCAGGATCAGTAAAAAAAAAAAAAAACCGACGAAAATTGTGGAAATGAATTGCCTGAGTTTTGGTTCTTGAAAAGGTAAACCCGTTTTCCTCGGCCCACTGTTAAATCTTACTGACACAAAGTTGGAGTCGACGCTGTACGCTGGCGTAAGAGGCTCCAACTGCGTAAAGTGCGAAGTCGTCAATATGGAGGACCCAGAACACTGGTTTACTGATTTGACAATGTCGTTGATTTTGATGCTGAACAAAGCAGGAGAAAGAATGCTCCCTGAGATACACCCAACTCCTGCCCATGGATGTCAGTCAATGCGGTGCAATATGCACCTGGAACTGCCGATCAGCTAGAAAGTTTTGAATAAACATAGGCAGATGACCACGAAAACCAAGTCTATGAAGATCTATAAGGATTCCTGATTTCTAGGTGCTGTCATACGTTTTATCCAGATGAAAGAAGATAGCGACCACATGCTGTTTATTGATGAAGGCGTTGCGGATGGTGGTTTCCAGACGACTAACTGGTCAACTGTCGAGTGGTACTTCCGGAACCCACGCTGTTACTGGCTAAAAGGCCATCGGTTTCGAGCTTCCACATCAGCTGGGAGTTGACCATCTTTTCCATTAGCTTACAAAGGCAGCTGGTCAGAGCTATTGGGCGATAGTTTGAAGGGTTGGTAAGGCCCTTTCCAGGCTTAGGAATTGGAATGATCAGGGCTTTCCGCCAGGAGGGCGGACCCTGTGGTCCAGATATGGTTGTAGACTTTGAGACGGGTCTTTAGACGGCTTTCTGGGAGATGTTTCAAAACCTGATAATGAATATCATCCAGACCAGGGGCAGGTTTGCAGAATTGATTTCAGTTCATCGATTGGAAAAGGCAGATTGTAGGCTTCAGAGTTGTCTGATGTGAAATTGTATAAAGATTTTTCTCTGAGTTGTTTGTTTCTTAAAAAGGCTGCAGATTTACTTGAAGATGATGAGTTCTGTTGAATGGTGATGGCCAACAGATTGGCAACAGCTTGTTGCTTATCAGTTGTCAGTTATCTCTGATAGTTTCAGGTGATGAAATAAGGGGTTGGTGTTCTTCCCTTTGATTTTTCTGATGATGTTCCAGACTTTTTTCTTGGGTGTTTCAGATGTCAGCCCGGAGCAGAAGTTTCTCCAAGACTGACGTTTACTGATTTTAAAAGTGTGTCTCGTTTTGGCACGGAGTTTCTGATGGGCTCGAGCGTTGGGACCTGAAGGTCTTTGGAATACCCGACGCTGAGCCCGTCTACGTACTATTGAGATTTGTTGCAGTCAGAATTAAACCAAGTGTTTTTTAGCCAGTTGGAGTTTGTCGGAAGACATTGGAATACAGGTTAGCAGACTTTATCAAAGTATTGGTTAGAGATTCTGCAGGTCTGGACTTTGAAGAATGTCAATTTCCTGGAGCTCCTTTGAAATGTTTGCACAAAAAAGATTCCAATTAGCCTTCTTGTAATTAAGGTGTTGTGAAACAAAGGCGTTTTCAGTTAATATGGGTTTTAATAGAACAGAAAAATGGTCACTTCCATGCAAATCGTCATGGACGGACCACTCATAGTCCAGACCAGCCAGGGGTCACATATCGACAAATCTAAACACGAAAGTGAACCTTTGGAAGAGTGGAGGTAAGATGGAGATCCATCGTTCAGACAACACAAATCGAACTCTGAAAAGACATCTTCGAGAAGCAGACCTCGGGATGACGAATTCACTCTATCCCAAAGAGGACTGTGTACACTGAAATCACCCAACACCAAAAAAAGTCGAGGAAGTTCTCCAATCAGACTGATAAGGTCCTGATGACAAACCGGGACAGAAGGTGGCAGATATTGTGAGCAAACTGTAACAGTTTCATGAAGACTGACTCTCGCAGCTACTGCCTGAAGAGGGGTAATCAGAGAGACAGGACTAAACAGCAAAGTTTTGTGTATAAGAACGGCACCACCGCCCGTTAGTCCTAAATGTGGAAGCTTGTGCAGGTTTGGGAAGAATACTGAAGCCAGAAAGAGTGAAGGAATTCTGGCTTTGAACTTTTGTTTTCATGAAGAGCTACTACCTGGGGTTTAGTGTACGACACAAAAGCTGCATCTCCTCAAAGCTTGAATTTAAGCTCCGGATGTTCCAGTGAATCAGTTTACTATCCATGATGCAGGGACAAACAGGAGAGAGAAATCAGTACATCTCCGAGTCGTCATCTGCGTCCAATGGAGTGTATCCGTTTTTAAGATGGACTGGTTTTTATTCTCCAGAACTGCTGGCAGACTTATCCGCAGGTGAAGATGGCTTGGACTTTGGAGATGGTGGAGGTTTCTTTTTCATCTCCACCATCTCCACACTCGGTTGTACTCCCTTGCTTGCATGGACACTGCTCTCGAAAGTTCGAGGTGGGAGGGCTGTTTTTTTTTACTCTGCCCAACAGCAGATGAATTAGACTGCTGGCAGTCTGAGGGGTGGTGGATTTATTGCCCCCGCCAGAGGCATCTACTTTGGGTTGGGAGATGGTGCACCTGCCTCCACCAGGGCTTGGCTTTTTTTTCTTGCAGCGTTTTGAAAAAAAAAAAAAACATCGGTTTGACAACAGACTGAACGTATTCAGACTTTCTGCACAGCCGAAGCGTATGAAAAAACTGGAGAAGTCTGACTACCAAGGACCTGTTTCCGTGCCTCGAAAAAGGAGATTTTCTTTTTTGTTTTTATTTTTTGATGTTTGTTTCTTGGATCCAAACTGGGCAGCTGCGTGAAGAGGAGGGGTGGTCGCCACGCAGTTTGCACAACGAGCCAGATCTTTACACGGCCCATCATGGGTTGCTTTGCAGGAAACACCACACACCTCCTCCCCAACAGCAGTCCCTGACGTGTCCAAACTTCTGGCACCTGAACCACCGCATTGGAGATGGAATATACCGTTGAACACGGACATTCAAATAACCCACTTTGATGACCTGAGGTAATGAAGGGGTACAGAATGTCAGAAAGAGGGTATTGGTGGGCACTCTTTCTGTAGCTTTACGAACTGGGACCCTATGCACCTCTATCACACCTTGGGATGCTAGATCCGTTTTTATTTCTGTCTCCGAGACACCTACGAGATATGGGCATCGAATGTCTCCTTTGGATGAATTCAATTGCTTATGGGGAGTCACCATTTCTCTGTCCACTAGCCTTGTGGCCCTCAGCAGCTGTTAAGATTGTTTCTTTGACTTTCACTGGACAAGGAATGAGCCGTTTCGTAGCCTTTTCACCGACTAAGGGTCGCCTGCTATTCCTTGGAACCCTTTTTTGGATTGCAAAAGACTCAGAGCTGAAATTGGCTTTTCCTGCTCTATTCCTTCAATCACAAGCCAGGAAGCCCCAAATCCTGTCCTCTCTCTTGCACCATATCAGAGTCGATATCTGAATCAAAATCCCTCGAAATAGGGGCTGCTGCCTTCCTCTTCTTTATGGGCTGAATGTTTCAGAAAAGGCTATGTTTTATATGTTTTAATTTCGTCTCTCCCTTACCCCACCCGCCATGGAGTCCAATTAAGGTGCCAGGGCCTAGAACTCACTGTCTTGACCCCTTTCAGGCTTCAGGAGAGATATACGACAAAAACAGAGCACCACCAACTTATCCCCCCCTGATCATGCTCAACTCCCGGGGTCAGAGAGCCGAGCTCTGCAGGGGTTACCTTGGGCAGCCGGAGAACTGCCTGTCTTGACCCAGCCCCATGAAGGGGGAGCCGATTGATACACCTGGGCAAAGTGTACCTCCTGTCTAGGGGATGTCAGAGCCAAAGTGATGTGTTGAGGACATCTGCCTCTCAATGACCAGGAACTCATTCCCCTCCATCACAGGTCGCCACGCACGGCAAACACGGCTGATTTTAAGAAGATCACAGAGAGAAAAAGAGTGTGGAAAAGAAGACTTGAAGAGGAGACGAAGAAAGAAAAGAGCCAAATAAGAAAGGCAGAAGATAAAGTAAAAGGGCGGGTTACTATTAGTCTAGGCCCTCACCCATAGCCTTCCTGACATGGAGGCTCTACCAGGGGCATCAACTCCTTACCACGTTGTGCTTAGGCCAGGCAGGCAGCAACTTGACTTTCCATGCCTGGAAGCATTTTCAAAAACTAGCCTGTCAACTACTATTGATGCCCCCACCAGCAAAGTCTAAGGGATCACATGACTGCGCAAGCCCTCAAACCATGGCAAGGTTGCAACCCCTGGAGGGAGAAGAAGAAGAAGAAGAGGAGAGAGAGAGAGAGAGAGAGAGAGAGAGAGAGAGAGAGAGAGAGAGAGAGAGAAAGAGACAGACAGACAGACAGATAGGCAGAGAGACATTCAGACAGAGATAGAAAGCGTGAGACAGAGAGACAGAGAGAGAGAAGACACAGAGACAGAGAGAGATAGAGGCAAAAACAGAAAGACAGAGAGAGAGAGAAACAGACAGATACAGACAGAAAGAGACAACATTAAGACAGACAGACAGACAGACAGACAGACAGAGAGAGAGAGAGAGAGAGAGAGAGAGAGAGAGAGAGAGAGAGAGAGATACCCACTTTGAGACTCAAACCACACTCTCGGGATTCTCTCACTTCCTAGGCTGATGCATTACCCACTGGTCCCCTTTCACATTTTTTTCCAAAGACAGAAAAATGTTCTCACTGTCACTCCTACCATTGATCACATAAGCAAAGGATCAGTATTCTGGCTGTTTGCAAGTTACAGACCCGTTGTGCATACTTGATGCCTTTATCTCCTCTCACCTGCTCACATTAAAATTTTGACTGAATGAAAGTCGTGTTTCAAGTTCACGTCGTAAATCGTTCGCAGGTCAGCAATAAAAGTAATACGACTATAGTACCTGAACAGAACCTCGTCAGCTTTCTAGCTTTTCGAGTGGAAACAGGGCAGGGGGGCTGGTAAAGATCACAGATAATCAGGGTTCCTCTCCAACTGAAGTCTGGAGAGTTGTTGAGCGTAAAGCTTTGAGTAACGCCATGAGGACGAGCAAGGTTACTCAGTTCTCCCGCGTCCCGCTTTATGACCTCGCTGTCAGAATGGTTAGTGCCGACACAGTGAGGTGCGCTTGTATGGGCACAGGGATAGGTAGGGATCATCTGTTTGGAGATGTGTGTGTGTGTGTGTGTGTGTGTGTGTGTGTGTGTGTGTGTGTGTGTGTGTGTGTGTGTGTGTGTGTGTGTGAGAGAGAGAGAGAGAGAGAGAGAGAGAGAGAGAGAGAGAGTGTGTGTGTGTGTGTGTGTGTGTGTGTGTGTGTGTGTGTGTGTGTGTGTGTGTGTGTGTGTGTGTGCAAGCACGCGTTCGTGGGTCTCTGTGTGTGTGTGTGTGTGTGTGTGTGTGTGTGTGTGTGTGTGTGTGTGTGTGTGTGTGTGTGTGTGTGTGTGTGAGTATGTACATGTTTGAGTATGTGTTTATG
>JADBJO010004004.1:120000-125000 GCA_016801955.1 Conus betulinus | reverse complement strand
ATAACGAGAGAAAACGGGAACAGGTGCGTGACGACATAACAAAGCCAGCGCCCCACCCAACAAAAGTCCAGAAGAAAATAATTCACCATCAGCACACACACACACACACACACACACACACACACACACCGATCTGTCTGTCCATATGTGTGTGTGTGTGTGTGTGTGTGTGTGTGTGTGTGTGTGTGTGTGAGAGAGAGAGAGAGAGAGAGAGAGAGAGAGAGAGAGAGAGAGAGAGAGAGAGAGAGAGAGAACGTCAATTGTTTTCGTGAAATCTGCCAACAAATAAATATTATGCTGTCACTTACACATTGGTTATTGTTGTGGAATTCCACTGGTTGATATTTGGGAAAGGGGGGGGGGGGAGGAGGAGGCGAGGGGAGAAACGATTTCTCTCTCTCTCTCTCTCTCTCTCTCTCTCTCTCTCTCTCTCTCTCTCTCTCTCTCTCTCTGGCTGTCTCAAGCATTTCAATGCTTTTTTTTTTTTTTCAAGTTTAGAAAGATCCCGAAATGAAATTGATAGCTAGCGAGGAATCACATGGTCGACTGTCCAGATGAACACTTTAACACAGTATACAAATTCGACCGAATAAAATCCAATTCATTCGAACACTCGTTATTCCGCCCCCCCCCTCCCCCCCCCCCCCTTTCCGTCCTCTCTCTCTCCCCTGCGCCTCTCCATCCCTCTCATGCCACCCTCTCCCTCTTCTTCCTCCCGCTTCTGTCCATTTACAAACGTAATTCAAGGCCTGCCTTGTTCTTCCTTGTCCTTGTTTGCAAACCTTTTTCCTTCTGTGCCACCCACCGTTTCCTTCTGTGCCACCCACCTTTTTCTTCTGTGCCACCCTTTTCCTTCTTTGCCACCCCTTTTTCTTTTTCCTTCTTTGCCACCAACCTTTCCTTCTTTGCCACCCACCTTTTCCTTCTGTGCCACCCACCTTTTTCCTTCTTCTTTGCCACCCACCTTTTTCTTTTTTGCCACCCACCTTTTTCCTTCTGTGCCACCCACCTTTTTCTTCTTTGCCACCCACCTTTTCCTTCTCTGACACCTATTTCCTCTTTGCCACCCAACTTTTCCTTCTTTTTTGCCACCCACCTTTCCTTCTCTGACACCCTTTCCTTCTTTGCCACCCACCTTTTTCCTTCTTTGCCACCCACCTTTTCCTTCTCTGACCTTCACCTATTCCCTTCTTTGCCACCCAACTTTTTTCCTTCTTTGCCACCCACCTTTTCCTTCTCTGACACCAATTCCCTCTTTGCCACCCCCCCACTTTTTCCTTCTGTGCCACCCACCAATTCCCTCTTTGCCATCCACCTTTTCCTTCTTTGCCACCCACCTTCATTCCTCTTTGCCACACCACCTTTTCCTTCTTTGCCACCCACCAATTCCCTCTTTGCCACCCACACCTATTCCTCTTTTGCCACCCACCAATTCCCTCTTTGCCACCCACCTATTCCTTCTTTGCCACCCACCAATTCCCTCTTTGCCACCCACCTTTTCCTTCTTTGCCACCCACCTTTTCCTTCTTTGCCATCCACCTTTTCCTTCTTTTGCACCCACCTTCCTTCTTTGCCACCCACCTCTTCCTTCTTTGCCATCCACCTTTTCCTTCTTTGCCACCCCTATTCCTTCTTTGCCCATCCCTCTTTTCCTTCTTTGCCACCCACCTTTTTGCCCTTCTTTGCCACCCACCTTTTCCTTCTTTGCCACCCACCTTTTCCTTCTTTGCCATTCCTTTCTTTGCCACCCACCTTTTCCCTCTTTGCCATTCACCTTTTCCTTCTTTGCCACCCACCTATTCCTTCTTTGCACCCCACCTTTTCCTCTTGCCACCCACCTTTCCTTCTTTGACACCCACTTTTCCTTCTTTGCCACCCACCTTTTCCTTCTTTGCCACCCACCTTTTCCCTCTTTGCCACCCACCTTTTCCCTCTTTGCCACATATTCCCTCTTTGCCACATATTCCCTCTTTGCCACCCACATATTCCTTCTTTGCCACGCACCTTTTCCTTCTTTGCCACATATTCTTTTCTTTGCCACATATTCTTCTTTGCCACCCACCTATTCCTTCTTTGCCACCCACCTATTCCTTCTTTGCCATTCACCTATTCCTTCTTTTGGCCACCCACCTCTGCCTTCTTTTTGCCATTCACCTATTCCTTCTTTGCCATCCACCTTTTCCTTCTTTGCCATTCACCTCTTCCTTCTTTGCCATTCACCTTTTCCTTCTTTGCCACCCACACCTATTCCTTCTTTGCCATTCACCTATTCCTTCTTTGCCATCCACCTATTCCTTCTTTGCCACCCACCTATTCCTCTTTGCCACCCCCTTCTTTTCCTTCTTTGCATCCACCCTCTTCCTTCTTTCCTTCTTTGCCACCCACCTCTTCCTTCTTTGCCACCCACCTATTCCTTCTTTGCCATCCACCTATTCCTTCTTTGCTTTGCACCCACCTATTCCTTCTTTGCCACCCACCTTTTCCTTCTTTGCCATCCACCTCTTCCTTCTTTGCACCCACCTTTTCCTTCTTTGCCACCCACCTATTCCCTTCTTTTGCCATCCACCTTTTCCCTTCTTTGCCATTCACCTTTTCCTTCTTTGCCATCCACCTTTTCCTTCTTTGCCACCCACCTTTTTCTTTCTTTGCCACCCCCTTTTCCTTCTTTGCCACCCACCTTTTCCTTCTTTGCCACCCACCTCTTCCTTCTTTGCCATCCACCTTTTCCTTCTTTGCCACCCACCTTTTCCTTCTTTGCCATCCACCCTTCCTTCTTTGCCACCCCACCCTTTTCCTTCTTTGCCATTCACCTTTTCCTTCTTTGCATCCACCTTTTCCTTCCGTTCCCTTCCTTGTCCCCCAATTGTTTTGGCTTCCTTGCCGCTATCTTTTCTCTCTTATAATGCCTTTCCCCTTCCTTGCCCCTGTGTTTCCCTTTCATGCCCCTACTCCCCCCCCCCCCCCCCCCCCCCCCCCCCCTCCTTACCCGTACCTTTGCTTTCTTTCTTTGCCTTCCGTCTTTTTCTTTTTCCTCCTACCTGTTCTGTTCTATCTCTGTCCCCATGTTTTCCTCCCCCCCCCCCCCCCCTCCCCTCCATCTTTTCCTCACTCTTCATTTACCCCCCCCCCCCCCCCCTGCACCCGTACCTTTTCCTTCTTTTGTCTCAGTCTGTTTCCTTCTTTTTTCTTTTCCCCCTAACCTTCCCTCTCTGCTCCCCGTCCTTTTCTTTCCTATTTATCATTTCCCCCTTTTCATTTTCTTTTCGTCGTTTCCCACCCCCTTTTCGGACTTTCCCTCTAAATTTCCATTTCTTTTCTCTACCTTTTCTTCCTTGTCCATGGTTTTCTACTTTTTTCTGAACAACACCCCCCCCCCCCCCACCCACCCCCCTCCCTTCCCCTACTCTCTCCTTACCTTTCTCTCCTTCTCGGCGATCCTTCTTTCCCCCCCGGCTTTTCCTTCCCGTGCCGTACTTCTCTCCTTTCTTCTTCCCATCGTTTCTCTCCTTTTCCCTCCCTTTTCCTCCCCTTTCCTCGTTCTGTCAGTCCGCCTGGTTTCAATGGGAGGAAAGGCAGCACTCTAGGAAAAGGAATCACAATCATCCATGCAGGAGGAAAGTCGGCACTATCGGATTGTAAACACAATGTACACACACACACTCTGACGGATCCGGTCACAGCAGAGGAGATTATTTGGGATTGACAGTTTGTCGCAATCGCAATGTCGGATCAAGGTTGCAACCCACGTCCAGATCACGCGAATCACGTCCTCACACGGTTCACCAAAAAAAAAAAAACGCTTGGATTTTCCACACACTGGCCGCTCAGGGTCAGCTGGTGTCATGGCCCTACACTGAAGAAAACCGAGAATATCAATGACAATGTGCGATCACCGCTCATCAGGGTCGTTCTTTCCGCCGCCCAGTCGTCCCCCCCCCCCCCCCCCCCCCCCATCTCCCCCTGCCCTATGTACACACATTTTGCACATACACTGAGACACAAAGAACATCCAGGCCCATTCAGGTGGTGCAGTGGGTTCTTGTTCTTGCTTTTTTTTTTTTTTTTTTTTTTTTTGAGTTGGGGATATTGTCCTGCCCCGGGTGGACGATCTTCAGCTGGTATAACAACACATGTAGCACAAAGAAAACAAAATATATAGTAGACGTAACTGAACACCACACGCAGCAAAAAACAGATTTGACTGAAGGACACATTTAGAAAAAAAAAAAAAAAAAAGGAGAGAATAGGTGTGCTGACTGCATGACAATTCAGTAGAAAGTATAGGCACGTCATGCTGACTGAATAACACATGTCGTACAAATAGAGTAAATACAAGACGCACGTGACACAAACAAGTAAAAGTAGTGCTGACTGAACGATACATGTAGTGCAAAGCAGAAAAAGTAGTGTAGACTGAACGATACATGTAGTGCAAAGCAGAAAAAGTAATGTAGACTGAATGATACATGTAGTGCAAAGCAGAAAAAAGTAGTGTAGACTGAATGATACATGTAGTGCAAAGCAGAAAAAAGTAGTGTAGACTGAACGATACATGTAGTGCAAAGCAGAAAAAGTAGTGTAGACTGAACGATACATGTAGTGCAAAGCAGAAAAGTAGTGTAGACTGAACGATACATGTAGTGCAAAGCAGAAAAAGTAGTGTAGACTGAACGATACATGTAGTGCAAAGCAGGAAAAGTAGTGTAGACTGAACGATACATGTAGTGCAAAGCAGGAAAAAGTAGTGTAGACTGAACGATACATGTAGTGCAAAGCAGAAAAAGTAGTGTAGACTGAACGATACATGTAGTGCAAAGCAGGAAAAAGTAGTGTAGACTGAACGATACATGTAGTGCAAAGCAGAAAAAGTAGTGTAGACTGAACGATACATGTAGTGCAAAGCAGGAAAAAGTAGTATAGACTGAACGATACATGTAGTGCAAAGCAGAAAAAGTAGTGTAGACTGAAGGGACACACGTAGCGCCAATCGAGAAAAAGAA
>JADBJO010004004.1:92500-95000 GCA_016801955.1 Conus betulinus | reverse complement strand
GTGTGGCCCAACCCCCCCTAGAGTGTCAGGAGATAAGGGCCGAAACACTCGCTTGAAGGGGGCTTCTCTTCTGAGGACTCTCTGCTGCCACGCTCTCCACGAGTTTCTTTCTACTGATGCATGGGTAAACCATTGACTTCCGGGAATAGGCCGGAGGACGTCCGGGAAAGACCGGAGGACACTGGGAAAGACCAGAACCAAGGGCTCTGTGGGCTGGCCCCCACTTTGCCTTCAACATGTGGCTACTAGAAAACAAAAGGAAAAGATGCTCCCCAGGATTCACCGAAAGGGGGAGAGAATGATGAATCCATCGGTGCTCAACCAATCACGACTGCAAATCCCAAACGGACTATGAACATGGACCAAATGGAATATCCATGTGTCTGTGGAAAGCGTTTTCGCTACCACCCGTTGAAGATCCACAGAACAAAGATGGGATGTGTGAAGACTCATCTGAATGAGCAGCAGCGCACTGCATCAGCAGATAAAGACGTCGGAAGACCAAGGCCAGGATTTAAACCACAGTGCCAAGGACATCCACGCTGTTGGTTCGGATGAGGAATTTTGCACAGGCCCTCGATGCCAGGCGCCTGAAAAACTCAACCTGCCACGAGCAAACGAGACTGAAGATTGGGAGAAACTGGATGCAAAAATCGTCCAAAGACTCGATGCACTGATAGGGAAAAGCACCCTGGAACACAAACAAACTAGCCACATATGGGGACATTGTGTATGCCACATGTAGAGACGCCTATGGAGCAAAACTACCCAAAGAGAAAAACACCTCCAAAGAAATCCAGACGCCAAGAAGAGATGGACAAGATCAGGGTCCAAAAGAAAAAAACCTCAAGAAGCAAATGAAGACTGCTCTGCCAGCTGAAAAACAAGGCTTGGAAAAAAAAAAACTCTGGGAAGACCTGAAAGCAAAAACACAGCGCCCTCAGCAAAGCGGAATCTGCGAGGAAGAGAAAAAGCAAAAAGAAGAAGACACAAGAGCGTTTTCTCAGAGAGAGACCCCTTCCAGTTTGCCAGAACTCTGTTCGAGCAGCCAAAATCTGGGACCCTAAGTGTGGACAAAAAGGGAGTTCTTGAGCAGCATCTGAGAAAAACATACTCTGACTCACAGAGCAAAGCACACCACTCGACATTCAAGGTCTGGTGTGGCCAACCAACCCTGAGGAACAACAATTCAATGACAAGCCTCCAACGTTGGCGAAATCAAGAAGGTGGTCGACAAAGCCAGAGCCAAATCATCACCAGGGGCCAAACGGAATACCTTACCAGCTGTACAAGAAATGTCCCAAGTGCTGGAGTGGCTCCACAGGCTGCTGCGCGATCATCAGCTTGGAGAAATCAGAAGATCAGCGGCGGCCAGTGGATGACGGCAGATGGTGTGTACATCCCCAAAGAGCAAAAAAGCAACTCAAGTGACATCAGCCAGTTCAGGCCAATATCACTACTGAACGTCGAAGGGAAAATCTTCTTCTCTGTCATGGCAGCAAGGCTGACCAAGTACCTCATGGAAAACAAGTACTTGGATGTGTCAGTCCAGAAAGGTGGCATTCCAGGGCGTGGCTGGCTGTGTAGAACACGCCACAATGATCTGGGACGCAATCCAAAGAGCAAAAAAAAAGAAAAGAAAAGAGAGACCTGGACGTAGTGTGGCTCGACCTGGCAAAACGCATATGGATCTGTACCCCATGAGATGATACAGTTGGCTCTTAAGATGTACCATGTGCCAAAGAACATCCGCGACATGCTCAAGAAGTACTTCAATGGCTTCTCAATGCGGTTCTCTACCAAGGAGTACACAACAGATTGGATCAACTTGGAAGTGGGCATTGCAATGGGCTGTGCCATTTCCCCAATACTGTTCGTGTTGGCAATGGAAGTCATCTTGAAAGCAGCAACAAGCAACGCAAAGACAAACAGACCTTGGCGATGGATACAAGATGCCCCCCCTCAAGGCCTTCATGGATGACACTACAGTGATTTCATCCAGAGAAGACGAGACACGTCACGTGCTGGAGAGGCTGGACGACATAGTTGCCTCATCCAGAATGAAGTTCAAGCCAAAGAAATCACGGAGTCTCTCACTGAGGAAAGGAAAAGTGGCCGAATCTGTGGTCTTCAGTGTTGCCAACCAGACCATTCCAACAGTAACAGAAGAGCCAGTCAAGAGCCTTGGAAGATGGTATGATGATACGCTGAAAGACACACGAAGAGCAAAAAAAAAAAAAACCAAACAGATGTCGGAAGAAGGCTTGGAGACCATTGACCAGTGTGGGCTCCCTGGCAAATACAAGGTCTGGTGTCTGCAGTTCATGCTGATACCAAAGCTCCTATGGCCTCTGATGATATATACGACATCTGCACCAGCATAGTGGAGGCAATGGAATCCAAAATCAACAAGTTCAAGGAAATGGCTTGGTGTCCCACCCTGTCTGACTGACATAGCGCTATACTGTCGCCAAGCAAAGCTGAAACTACCACTGAAATC
>JADBJO010004004.1:80000-87500 GCA_016801955.1 Conus betulinus | reverse complement strand
GGGCTGGAACGAAAACAAAAACAGACGTGGATGCCAACATGCCAACGTGAGAGAGTGATATATGAAGGACACGGGTAGGGGGGGGGGGGGGGGTGGTGAAGGGAGGGCGGGCGAGCGATGGGGGATGGGGATAGGAGAATGGAGGTGGGAGGGGGCGGGGGGGTGTGGGGTGGGGGTGGAGATAAGTGCAATAGCGGAACATACTGATCGTTATCCAGCTCTTCCTTGCGCAGTAGCCATTTTACGGTCCCCACTCCCACACGCACGCACGGACACAAACATTCATACGTATGTATGTTTCTCCAAGTTGAGTCGCTATATAGTTAAAAAAAGAAGAAGAAGAAGAAGAAGAAGAAGAAGACAGTCTTGAAACATTACACATTTTTAAACGATAACATCTAATCATAAGGACTGATTTTGCGTGGTGAAGTGACTCAAAACGACAGGATGTCCTAGGCATTAAAACAGAACTCTGCTGCTTTCCAATGGTTCCAAGGCAGGTATATCTTTGTAGTAACACACCAAACTCTTCCTCTAGAAAATTACATGTCTTCGTAACGCTTTCAAGAATATATGGGAATAAAATCATTTAAACAACGCAATGGAAAAATTATGGTTTGTATTCGTGCACGTGAGCATGTTTATGTTTATGTGTGTGTGTGTGTGTGTGTGTGTGTGTGTGTGTGTGTGTGTGTGTGTGTGTGTGTGTGTGTGTGTGTGTGTGTGCGTGTGTGTGTGTGTGTTATGGACGGGCGTGTTCGATTATGCGACTTGAAATGGCACGCATGTGCATGTTCACGTGTTGGCGTTTGCACAAAAAAATGCACAGAGATGAACACATTGTTACCGCATACACCAGTACTGCTTGCGTCAACACTGCCTCAAAGGTACGGCAGTGCTGCTTATGGCCCAGCCGACCGCAAATGGCCATATCAGGGCGGTCACCGCGTTGATGCACTGCCTCCAAACAACAACAAACGAACAGAATTTGAAGGTCCTGAACATGCTGGGCCCATGAGATAAACCTGTAACTGTGTCATTTATACAACAAACTGTCGTCTGAATATCAAACCTTTCTGAGTGATATTTCACAGGTCAGTAGAAACACAGCAAACCGGTCTCCGGAATCCAAACATCCATCAGGCTGAAAGTTAACAGCACATTCCCTTCCATTCTACTCTTCCCCAAAGCTTTCGACCGCAGCACGCGCACTAAGTTTCTTTTTTTTTTTTTTTTTTTTTTTTTTTTTTTTTGTCTTTTTTCCCTTTTATAGCAAGTTCGAATACATAACGGTGCATGAAGTTCCCGATCTGACGTCAGTGTGACGTTGGCAGTTCCTGCTGTTGACCTCGTTGATGTCTGCTGCTCGATCCAATTTGTGAAAACCTACGGTCACCTGTGACCCTTATACAATTAGTCATGCGTGGTGCTGAGAAACAAAATATTGACTGGAGAAGTAAACAGAGAAGTGATGGAAGGGAAGAAGAATGATAAAACAGTCTACTAAATCATAAACGTCTACGGACTAAAACAAAACAACTAGATCACCAAGATCGGAGAGATAAGTGACTGTTCATTTACATTGTCTTGGGTGCTATTTGTCTTTCCTGAAGAAGACCCAACAGGTAGAAACGCGCTGTTTGTTTTGTATTGTGTTCTTCGTTTGGCGTCTCAGTAATTCTGTTTTTGCTCTTGTTTCAATTTCCTCCTGTAGTCACCCCACTATGAACCTAAAATAAATAAAAGAAATAAGTGAAAAAATAAGCAACTCTACATGGTCACTGTCAATTCGCCATGTGAACGAAAGGAAGAAGAATGAACAAAACAATCTATGAAAGAATACAAGTCAACAGACCAATATAAAAAAATAACTCAATAAATATGGAACTATACTTACTCATTTTCAGATCTCCAGTTAGACCAACCCGGCTATCGTAGCGGCCTCTGGCAATAAATCCGAATAATAAACGCGCCCCCCTCTCGTGTCCACGTCCTCAATCTGCACCCCCTTCTACCCAATTCGCCCTCCACGTCACATCCTTGATCCGTGGCCCTTTGGCTCAAATATGACACTCACGTCATGCCCTTCATCCTTGCCCTCTCTGTCCTAATATGCCCGACATATCACGCCATTCATCCGCACCCCCTGTGCCCCAAAGCACCCACCATGTCACGCGCTTCATCCACGCCCCCTCCGCCCGAATACGCCTTCCCACGTCACACCCATCATTTGCGCTCCCTCTGCCCTAATACGTCCACCCAGGTCACGCCTTTCGTACGTGCCCCCCTCTGCCCCAATACGCTCACTACACACCCTTCATCTGCGCCCCCTCTGCCCCAATACGCCCACCCATGTCACGCCTTCATCTGCGCCCCCCTCTGCCCAATACGCCCACCCATGTCACGCCTTTCATCTGCGCCCCCTCTGCCCAATACGCCCACCCCATGTCACGCCTTTCATCTCTGCGCCCCCTCTGCCCAATACGCCCACCCATGTCACGCCTTTCATCTGCGCCCCCTTGCCCACCCATGTCACGCCTTGCTTCCGCGCCCCTCTGCTCCAATGCACCCACCATGTCACGCTCTTCATCTGTGCTCCCTCTGCCCTAATAAGACACCCATGTCACACCTCCCCTCTGCCCTAATAAGACCCCATGTCACGCCCTCCATCTGTGCTCCCTCTGCCCTAATAACACACCCATGTCACACCTTTTATCTGTGCTCCCTCTGCCCTAATAAGACACCCATGTCACGCCCTTCATCTGTGCTCCCTCTGCCCTAATAAGACACCCATGTCACACCCTTCATCTGTGCCCCCTCTGCCCTAATAAGACACCCATGTCACGCTCTTCATCTGTGCTCCCTCTGCCCTAATAAGACACCCATGTCACGCCCTTCATCTGTGCTCCCTCTGCCCTAATAAGACACCCATGTCTCACCTTCGTCTGTGCCCCCTCTGCCCTAATAAGACACCCATGTCACGCCCGTCGTCTGTGTCCCCTCTGCCCTAATAAGACACCCATGTCACGCCTTTTATCTGTGCTCCCTCTGCCCTAATAAGACACCCCATGTCACACCTTCGTCTGTGCTCCCTCTGCCCTAATAAGACACCCATGTCACGCCCGTCGTCTGTGCCCCCTCTGCCCTAATAAGACACCCATGTCACGCCCGTCGTCTGTGCTCCCCTCTGCCCTAATAAGACACCCATGTCACGCCCCTCCGTCTGTGCTCCCTCTGCCCTAATAAGGCACCCATGTCACGCCCGTCGTCTGTGCCCCCTCTGCCCTAATAAGACACCAATGTCTCACCTTCATCTGTGCTCCCTCTCTGCCCTAATAAGACACCCATGTCACGCCTTTCATCCACGCCACCGAGCGACCGACCGAACAAATTTACGATCTAATGACTGAACGACAGACTGACTGACTGAACGACAGACTGAACGAATAAATGAATAAATATGCGACCAACCGAACAAATTTACAAAACGAATCACTGAAAAATTGACCAACTGACTGTCTGAATGACTGTACGACCGACTGACCAACTGCACGAATGAATGACTGAACGACAGACTGACCGAAAAGATAAACTGAACCGACCGAACCGAAAGAATGACTGAACAACCGACTGACTGACTGAACGGCCGTCTGAACGAATGAAGGAAAACGATCCACTGAACGAACGCATGACTGAAGGGCTGAACGAATGAGTGACTGAATAACCGACTGACTGATTGAACGAATGTATGACTAAACGACCAATCGACTGACCGAATGAATAAATGACTGAACGATCGACTGACCCACTGAATGAATGAGTGAACGACTGCACAAGTGACTGACTGACTGAATGACTGAACGAGCAACTGACCAAATGAAAGACTAGAAGAGCAACCGACTGACAAAATCAATGATTTAACGACCGACTGACCGACTCAAGAAATCAATAACTGAACGACTGACTGACCGAATCAAAGTCTGACCGACTGACCGAAGCAATGACTGGACGACCAACTGACCGACTGAAAGAATCAATGACTAAATGACCGACCGACTGACCGACCGAACGAATCGATGACCGAACGACCATTTGATTGATCAAAAGAATCAATGATTGAAGGACCGACTTACCGAATGTAAAACTGAACGACCAATTGACCGACTGAACGAATCAATATCTGAACGAGCGACTGTATAACTGAATGAGCGACTGAATGAATCAATATCTGACCAACTAAACGAATGAGTGACCAACTAATAAAATGAGTGACTGAATAACAGACAGACTGATTGAAACGAATGTATGACTGAACGACGAATCGACCGACTGACTGAATGAGTAACTGAGCGATCGACTGACCGGCTGAACGAATGAATAACTGAACAATCGATTGACCGACTGAATGAATGAACGAGAGACCGACCAAAAAAAAATTACAAACAAATGACTCGATAACCAAGTGACCGACTAAAACGATCGAATGACGGAACGACCGGCTGAACGAATAAATGACTTAACGACCGACTGACTGAATGACATGACTGAACGAATAAATGACTTAACGACCGACCGACTGACCGAATGACATGACTGAAAGAATAAATGACTTAACGACCGACTGACCAAACGACATGACTGACCGAATGAATGATTGAATGACCGACTGATCAACTGTTCGCAAGAATGATTGAACGACTGACTGATCGAATAAATGACTGAACGACCGACCAATCGAACAAATGTACGAACATGTGACTGATCGAATGAATGTTTGAACGACCGACTGAACGAATAACTATATGAACGAGCGATCGACCGAACAAATTTATGAACGAATAACTGAATGACCGACCCACTGACTGAAACGAATAAACGATCAACTGAACGAATGAGTGACCGAACAACCGACTGATCAAACAAATTACGAGCAAATAAGTGAATGACTGACGACAGACTGAATGAAGGAATCACTGAACGACCAACTGACTGAGTAAACGAATGAATGATTGAACGACTGATAACTGACTGAACGAATTTAATGACTGAACAAGCGACCTACCGAACAGATGCACAAAACGAATAAACGAACGACTGACCGTCCCGACTGAACGACCGAATGTCTGAACGACCGAATGAATGAATGATGACTGAACGAGTGACCGGCAAAGGAAATTTACGAACGAAGCACTGAACGACAACTGACCGATAACCAAATGAATGACTGAAAGACCGACTGACCGAATGAATGACCAAATGACCGACTCAACGACTCAAAAGACCGAACGACCGACTGACCGAGAGAATGATTGAACGAACAGATTCACGAACAAATAACTGAATGATTGACTGAACGAATGAATGTCTGAACGACGGACGGAACGAATGAACGACTGAACGAGCGAACGAACGACCAAACAAACAAGTTTACGATCGAATCACTGAACTACAACTACAACTGACTGAATGAATGAACTGAACGGCCGACTGACCGAATCAATGACTGAACGACCGACTGAACGAAAGAATGACTGAACGACCGACTGAACGAATGAATGACTAAACGACCGACTGAATGAAAGAAGAACTGAAAGGCCGACTCACCGAATAAATGACTGAACGACCGACTGAACGAAAAAAATGACTGAACGACCGACTGAACGAATGAATGACCGAACGACGACCGTCTGACCACGTGAATGAATAATTGACTGAACGACCGACTGATTGACAGAACGAATATATGACTGAACGACCGACTGACCGACTGAAGGAATCAATGACTGAACGACCGACTGACCGACTGAATTACCGAACGACCGACTGACGAATCGAATCAAAGACTGAACGATCGACCGAAAGAATAAGTGAACGAATAAATTTACAACGATAGACTGAACGAATGCATAACTAAGCGACAGCTGACCGACTCAACGACTGAACGAGCAATCGATCGAACAAAGATACAAACGGATCACTGAACGATATAACTGACCGAATGACTGACTGAACGACCGACTGAAGAGTGAACAAAAAAACTGAACGACCGACTGACCGAATGAATGACTGAACGACGACCGACTGAACAAAAGAATAACTGAACGACCGACTGACTGAATGGCTGACTAAACGACCAACTGAACGAAAGAATGACTGAACGACCGACTGAACGAATGAATGACTGAATAGCCGCCTGTGCAAATGAAGGACTGAACGACCGACTTGAAGAAATGAATGACAACAACCGACCGACTGACCCATCGAACAGCTGACTGACTGAACGACCGACCGATAGACTGAACGAATCATTGAATTAACGACCGACTGACCGAATGAATGATGAACATCTACGAGACACAATAGGGATACGGCCACCAAGAAGACCACGCTAATGACCAGCCACAACGCCACTTCCTGTACTGATATACAAGCATGGATAGAAGCTAGGAATTGTTGAACAGTTCATATATCCGAGATTTATTTTCAGTGATGGGGATTAAAATCAAATATCCTCTCAACAGCAGCAGGATGGCAGTTCCGTCCATACTGAACCCTGTATGGAAAGACAACATCTTAGTGAAACACAAATCTGGCTCCTGCATGCACGGGTGCATTTCATTTCCCTATATTTATACGCGACATGGACCTGGAAGAAATAACCCAACCACAGATTCGAGGTGTCATTGTTAAATACTATACGTCAGGTATTATATCACCACTGAACAAGTGCGCCAGGACATCAAACAGCACATCGGGCCATACGAAAATTTGCCGACACCAACAAAAAGCAAAGAAACTTCGTTGGCATTGTCATGAAGATCCAACGGCCCCGATGAAACAATCATGCAGGAAACAGTTGAAGGAGGGGTCCCCAAGTGGAAGAAAGAAAGAAGAAAAAATGGACTGGAACACTGCAGAATGGACGCGGAAACCATCTGTAGACCCCAAGGCCTGCGAACACAACAACCGACAGAACTGGAGGAGTCTGGTGAACAGTCCTTTAGTGGGGTGCCCCAGTGAATTCATACGGACCTAGGAAAAACGAGTTGACATCAGTGACACCAAGACAAAATTATTCTTGTACTTTTAAACGATATTTTAAAAATCCAAAACGTGTTCGTGATTCTAGGAGTGAGCCATCTGTTAACGTCTTTTTTTTTTTTTTTTTTTTTTTTTTTTTAATAATCTGGATACATGGTTTTAATACGTTCTTGAGTCTCAAAAAAGAAATCGTTTATCATCTTTCTCAGACGAAAAAATGTTAATGTTTTCACCTGTCTTCGGTACAATATAATCATAATCAAATTTTAACCTGTCAGTTCCGTAAGTGAGACATGACAGACACTGCTGGGCCTGATGAAACAGATGAAAGAACAAAATTGTCTTTTTTGTGTAATTCGTTTGTATAATTTCTAACTGCCTGGAAAGAGACAGAGTGCGTCTAGCTCTGTTGCCAGGGTCTAAGAATACTTTATTTGTTTCTGATTTCAAAATGAAAGA
>JADBJO010004004.1:32500-40000 GCA_016801955.1 Conus betulinus | reverse complement strand
TTTTCGTTGGTGGTCGAGAGGGATCTGAAATGTCTTCAAACCACACGGTTGTCTTTCAACAGAAAAGGTCACGTAATCTTTTTTTTTTTTTTTTTGCTTTTTTGGGGGCGGGGGGGGGGGGGGGGGGGGGGGGGGGGGGGTGGGGGGGGGGGGGGGGGGGGGGGGGGGGGTGAAGGGGGGTCTGTCTGTTCTCTGAGCTTAACTTTGCTTTTTCTTTTATTCTTCTAGCGTATTTCATTTCTTCGACATCTACACCGATCGACCCACACCTGCAGGTATCGACTTGTGGGTTTTCTCTCCCTTATCACGCACGAGATCAGGCCAAAAGGTCCGTTTCAAGTAACCTGGCTGATAAAGATAAGACAGATGGATCGGAAACTACCCCCCCCCCCCCCCCCCCCCCCCCCCCCCCCCCCCATTTTTTCTGTTTTTTTAACTTAGAGAAAGGTTGCCGAACCTGAAAAAAAGCAAACGCATGCGGACGCGCTACTTACACTTGTCGACGAATTTCAGTCCTGACAAGTGCTTTCTCTGACAGATTCCGGAAATGTAAGAGCTATGTTACCTGAGCATCTCTGCCGTCTGCTCTATCGGTCCTTGACCTCAGCTTGTCTGTGAGCGCCATTTTTTTTTCCCCCTTTGTTTGTCTGTTGTGTATCTGGAATCTGAAAGTGTAAGAGTTGTGCCACTTGGGTACTTCTGTTCTGTTTTGTGGGTCATCGACCTCAACTTCTCTGTGTGCAATGCATGTCTTTTTTTTCTCTCCTGCAGCGAACACAGTTTTGAATCGGTGGCAAAACGTTGCGGCGGCGGGATTTCTGGAAACAAACTTATTTTGCCCTTAGTCTTTAGTGCGGCTATGGACTGTTCCTTTTTTTTTGTGGAGGACCTGAGACGAAGCAGAGGACCATTAGAGTTGCGTCCCTGTATTTGATTCAACATCCACCGCTTTCTTTTCTGCTTCACTGCTTAATCCTTCACTGCCTCTGTGACCATAACACTACAGCCACGCCCGGATTTGATGCTGTAGCGCTGTACCAGCTCCATGACGCTACCGCAAGACTGGTACCTCTTTCATCGCATGAAGAAAACAAACCATGCATCGTATGTTTTAAACTGTAATTCTTTTACTGCATGTTACACCGTGGGGCCTGAAAATGGCTTCAGAATGGAAGAGTTAACAAGCATCTGAAGAGGGTTTCTTTGAAATCAACTGACTCCGGCTGTGATTCCCTAAAAGATAGTGTCCAAAGGGTTGACCTTGTTTGTTTGGAAATGAAATGAGGCAGGGAACAGTAAACAATAAACAGTAAACAAGTGGGGTAGTCTTTGCTCCCTTAAGGAAACCTAACACAGAGTAACTTTTATTCAAGACTGGCACAGCCTTTTAAACTTGAATAAAGTCAGACAAATACAAAGACAAACAATCTAATAGTGGGGGAAAACAAGCGCAGGCCAACAACTAAATTGTCTTCATAGTAATGACTTGGCAAAACTTTGAACTTAAGGAGGGCGGAGGGGTGGGGGGGGGGGGGGGGGGGGGGGGGGGGCGGCAGGAGGTTGAAGATGTAAAAACTGGGAACATGAAATTAAGAAAATATGAAAACTCTTCACTGGCTGCATAAGGGAACCATCGCAATCCCTTTTAAAGGCAGATATATTTGTATTGCCTGCTCCGAGGCCTTTCGTTTGTTTGTTTTTGTTGTTGTGTTGTTGTTGTTGTTTTTTCTATAAATCAGTATAGCCAAGCCGACCATACAGGGCCTCGTCATTGTTGTCAAACTCATACGGGAAAAAACGGTCATATCCGGAAAAAAAAAATGAGATCCTGAAAATACAACATCGTGAAAAAGCAACAAACATAACTTGGTAGCTTATTCATTGGCATTATTACGGCCGATAACCGGTTGTGCTGGGGGCGCCAGCAGTTTCACTTGATTTCTCACTTCCAGATTAAAAAAAAAAACAGGTGTTAAAGATCGATGAAAAAACATCTGAATGCAACAAAAAAAAAGTATGGGAAAAGTCTACGGAATGAACAGCTAGCACGCACTGACAGATAGCGCAATTTTCACAACCTAGTCGCCATATTTAAAAAAAACAAATTGACATGTCATAAACGGGGACCAGAAATAAGTAAGAAAAAAGTTTTTTCCAGAACAAACACAGGAGAATGGTCCACAAAGGTAAAAAAAAAAAAAAAAGGTGGATGACACAGCAAAGAAAAACAAAAAAAAAATGGAAGAAAAAAGGTAGAGTCCAGGAGAATGACGGTACAGAAGAAATTACCACAACCAACGAGAGTGACAGAAAAGAGGAAGTTACCACCAGCAAAGAACTTCCAGATTGCGGGGCAGCTATTTGTCCTGAAAGAGGCCCCGGCATGCCCATGGGGGACAAGGATTGACTTGCTAAGATTCTGACACAGAGCTGATAGCTGTTGATAATCTTTCAGCAGAATCTGCAGAACATTTTCTTATTTACATATGCCAAACATAGAATAGACAGCGTCTTCCTTTTTCTTTTTTCACCATTTTTTCAAAAAGATTATAACGGCCTGTCGTGGGGTGGCAATCTGCTGACTTCCTCCCCGCACACATATGTTTTTCTTATTATATTTACAGACAACATTTTTTCCGAGACAGTAAAACGATTGCAAATGACAAGAATACGCTGTCTGAAGTGTTTCCGATGTGGTTCAATTGTAGGACAATAAAAAGAAATCACATACAAACTCCTACCGTAAAACTATGAGGTAACAAACGTCTGGAGACAGGTGTCTTAACAATAACGCGTGAAACCATTATAATATGAAGTATTTAATGGAAGATAATAATAACAATATCATCATCATCATCATTATTATCATCATCATCAACAACAACAACAACACACAACAACAACAATGTTATGATGATGATAATGATGATGATGATGATGATGATGATGATGATGATGATGATGATGATGATACACTGAACTTTAAAGAGAGAGAGAGAGGAGAGAGAGAGACTGAGGTGAGAGGCCAGGCCAGAGTGAGGAAAAGGAGGACTTACATATACATATGTGAGTGAACACCAGTGAGTGTGAAAATCTGTAGATGCACACTATTAGTAACAAGCCGGGAAACAACTACACACATAAATGATACCTCAGTAAAGGTTACATTTATTTTTCAATACAGACCCGAGCTGCACAAGACAGAGAGTAAAGCAAATGTCGCCGGGTATCCCTTCAATAGGAATCCACACCCAAAGTGACCAGGTGGGCAGTTCGAAGAGTTGATACGTATTTCCAATTAGAAGTCAGAAAGTTGGTCTGTGAAGTAAAATTATTATGAGATTCCAAAATATTGATAGTAGTTCGCAAACTAAAAGAGGCATTGCTAAATACTAAGTTAAAAACGAAACTTTATTCTTACACCGCAAAGACTGAAAAACATTTTAAAGACTAAAATACACTCTTCAAAGATGATTCAAAACGGTTTGTTTGTGAAACAAAGTTAAGAGCATATTCGAAAATACTGACATTAGTTTCCGAGCTAAAAAATCCGTCTCCTAATCATGTCTCAAGATGGGAGACTTATTTTGTTTACACTGGAAGACTGTGGATAGTGTTTATTCCACTCAAGGCGTGCGCAGTGCAGTGCAGGAGACTATGTTTCTCATTTTCTTTGGGGATAAATACAGGCGCTTCCAGATACGCGAGAAAGACAACAGAAGTTTTATATATGCCGCAACCTTATAACCTTATTTGTTCCCAGCATGACGAACGACCAGCGTGAATCAACATACTGACGATGGCTAAGGTGAACTGGCATAATCATGAAATGATTTCCTGCTACCATCTGTTTCCGTACCTCTTTCTGCCATTATTAATGTTATCTCGTCCACGACGAAATGATTTCCTGCCACAGTCTGACTGCTTCCGTGGGTCATGGGGTCACTCTATTAATATCATATCGTCTGCAAAACTCGTTTCCCACCGCAGTTTGTTTCTGTTACTGTTATTGTCTTTGTGTTGTCTAGTCATCGTCTTCACCAAGGGGTGAGGTTTTCATCTGCGTCTGCTGGTCTGTTTGTTTGTCTGTTAGCAAGATTACGCACAAACTACTGAACCGAGTTTTAACGAAACTTGGTAGAAGATAGAATCTAGCCAAAGTACGGGATCCGGGTTAAAGGACGTATCCAGGATCCGTTTGACTTTGGTGGGGGTCTGCGGTCTCCCAAGCGCCCTTTTAGGGTGGATTCGTGTTTGCCGTTGCACAACACGCCATTTTATCCTTACACTGTGCGTGGTCATTGGTTTGAAGCTCCCGACAGGGTCAAATATCCAGTGTGTGTCGGCTTATGCGTATCTTTTGTCATTGAAACTTTTTTTTATCCTTGGCAAGCTCAATCGCAATTCTCTCAACAGAAAACAAAATGGTAAGTTAGACACGGGACCAGGTAAATCATGACAAACTAAGCTTGTCCCCGCCACCATCCCCAGCTTTTCCTTTGACCGAGTGAAAAAAATATCTTTTGAAAAATGGGAAAAATTATTGTATTTCCGTTGTACATACGCTGTTTTACCTGAAACCGCCATCACTACAAGCATTTTTTCCCCCTGAAAAATTAGCTTAGCTCTTTAAAATGGAATTCTTGTTGCATTTCCGATGTATATACACTGTTTTGCTTCAAATTACAAATGCTATATACTCTTTTTCCTCTCTAAAAACTGATCTTATCACTTTCAAAATAGAACCCAATGTTGCATTATCCGTTGTTGAACACTGTTCTGCCTCAGTCACATATGCTATTGACATTTGCGCTTTAATGGAATGGAATACAGTGTCGTGTTTCCGTTGTAAACACACTGTTTTGCCTAAAATTATAAAACCCACAAATTCTTTTCCTCTCTGAAACCTGACTTTAGCTCATTAAAAATGGAATCCGTTGTATTTCCGTTGTATATACAGCTGTTTTGCCCCAATTCACAACAGATACAAACTCTTTCCTCTCTGAAAACTTATCGTAGCACTTCAAAGATAGAAACCGTCGTCGTATTTCCGCTGTGTTTACACTGTTTTGCCTCAAACCACAAATGCTACAAACTTTCTTCCTCTCTGAAAACTGACCTTTGCACTTTTAAAAATGGAATCATGACATAGTCTTGTACCGGAAACATAAACGTGGCCTTGTGCCGTGAACATAAATGTGGCGTAAACATCTACATGACCTTGTGCCGTAAACATAAATGTGGCCTTGTGCCGTAAACATAAACATGGCCTCCTTTTGTAAACACAACCATGGCCTTGTGTTGTAAACATAAACATGACCTTGTGTTTGTAAACATAAACATAACCTTGTGCCGTAACACATAGACATGGCTTTGTGTTGTAAACATAATATGCAATGACCTTGTGTTGTAAACATAAACATGATCTTGTGCCGTAAACATAGACATGACTTTGTGTTGTAAACATAACATGACCTTGTGTTGTAAACATAAACATGACCTTGTGCCGTAAACATAAACATGGCTTTGTGTTGTAACATCAACATGGCCATGTGTCACAAATATCAACATGACCTTTGTGTCACAAACATAAACATGGCCATGTGTCACAAACATAAGCATGGCCACGTGTCAAAAACATCAACATGACCCTATGCCACAAACATCAACATGATCTTCACTGTGAATATAAATATGGCCCTTCGCCGCAAACAACAACATGGTCTTGTGCCGCAAACATCAACATGGCCCTTCGCCGCAAACATCAACATGGTCTTGTGCCGCAAACATAAGGCTCTCTACATTAAAACCTCTAACAACAGGAATATACCACATAGCATCCAAACGAAGGGAAAAAAAAACTGCTTTCCAAACTAGATCCGCCCCGACCTCAAACACTTCTATCCCTTCTTGGGAACAGCAGGGAGGAGAAAGTGTTATGTAGGCTACACATGGGTCACACATGCTATACTCAATCATCAACGTGACGGCCACCTCTTAAAAGACGAAGGTGCGCGTCAGGGTGCATGCCGTGTCGTGAACCACTTCGCATGAACCGCCCTAATGAATGCTGGGACTTGCACAATGTTAGGCATAGGCGCTATACTTGCAGACTCCTTGAAGAACCTATTCAGGGATGGAATTTTAAAAGAAAAATTACTAAGCCGCCGAACGAAAGAAACAAACAAATTACAAGACAGACACAACGCGTTTCGTCCTCTTTGGTCTTCTTTGGGCAAGACAAACAACACTTAAGACGTTGTAAAACGACCATAAAAACGGTCTTGTGACGCAATATCACATGACCTTGTGCGCAAAATGAAAGTGGATTCCACATCCATTTTGCGCCCGATTTCAGGAGATAGGTGATTGTTCGTTCTTCGTTTTCATTGCCTTGAATGTTCTTTGTTTTGCCTGAAGAAGGTCAAAAAGGTCGAAACGCGTCGTGTTTTTCTTCTAATCTGTTTGTGTCTTTCGTTCGTTATAGTAGTTTTTCTTGTTAGTTTGTTTGAATATCCGCCTGCCGTCACCTCACTTCGCTACTAATTAGGGACGTTTCTTCGGATGCAACATCTAAGCATTTACAAACAGACCAGTGACCAAGAGACCATCTACAAAGAGTGTAATTTAAAACTTGACGTTCAAGCCATTAATTCGTTATTGGAAAAAATGCGTCAAAAGTAAACACCTTCCAGAGAAGTATGAAATCTTTGTCACGTCCACGATATTTGTCATCTTTAATATACAAGGTTCGAAATTTGAAAAACCAAATTTTCCCAAAATGTAGCATGCGATCGTTCAAGCCTTCTGTCTGTGGACCATAGTCTTTTTCATTGTTCAATATTAATTCATTGTGTAAAGAGTCGAGTGTGGATGTGACTGTACATGATTCTGTCAAAACAATAAGCCACAAACCAGAAATAGTGCACACAGTAAAAGTGCTTTCCATGCATCAAATTGGTAGCGTTTTATAAACGCTCCCTCTTCTCCTCGCTCCTTTTTTTTTCTGAAGTCTGATATCACCGAGTGTGAACAGACTCTAAATTAAAGAATTCTCCCTCACTCACAAAGAGACCAATATATTTAATCTTTTACGATCAGATGTACTGGGGGTTGAAAAATGTGTGAAATCCTAAATAGGCAGGGAATAGAAAACAGCGAATAACAGGATGTCTCCTTCTTTGCTCTGTGTATTCTGTGTTCGCATATCTGCCAGGCGACTTGGTGTTGTAGGCAGCATTCGTTCGGAGTGATGGTCGTGTAATTATTTCATCGTGGGAGCAAGTTTTATCCTACTTGTTCGTTTCTATGAACATACTTAACTTATTTTCATTTTCATTTGGTCATTTTTTTTAACTTTTGATAGTCTAATACAGAGTCGTCTTTCAAGAAAGATTTTCATTGTTCTTGTGCATTCTTGTTTTCTCAACTGGATTTACAGCCTTGATATGGCCTGTGTGGTCGGCTACACCATAAACATTAACTGAACTGAATACCATA
>JADBJO010004004.1:25000-27500 GCA_016801955.1 Conus betulinus | reverse complement strand
CTGTACCGATCGATCCACACCTGCTGGTGTTGATATGTGGGTTTTTTTCCCTTCTCATTCCCCGACTTTGAATACAGCAAACAATATTAGGCAATATGTTTTGAGTTTCAGGTAATGTGACCGATCAAAATTGGGGTACTAGGTTCGAATATTTTCTCATCTCTCTCTCTCTCTCTCTCTCTCTCTCTCTCTCTCTCTCTCTCTCTCTCTCTCTCTCTCTCTCTCTCTCTCTCTCAAATCTAGAGGAAGTTTGCCCTGCCTTAATGCAAAGGCATTATTTACGTTACTTGCACGTTTCGTCGCCATTTTTCATCCTCCTGAGTACTCTCCCCTCAAAGTGATGGAAGCGTGTGAGTTTTGCTGCTTTGATATTTCTGCCCTCTGCTTTTTCGGTCCTCGACCTCAACTTCTTTGTGTGCATTATGTGTGTGTGTGTGTGTGTGTGTGTGTGTGTGTGTGTGTGTGTGTGTGTGTGTGTGTGTGTGTGTGTGTGTGATTTTTTTCAGCGGCATAAAAAAGTTTATTTAGAGTCGGTGGAACAATTAAGGGGCCCTAAAGTGGCTGGAAACAAACTTCAAGGGAGGGGGGGGGGGGGCTACACATTTTTAGTGCAACTGTATTTTGTACCTCCTGTAGGGAATGCATAGAACAAAGCAGAGCTCCTCTAGATGTGTTTTTCTTTATTCGACAGTATTCCCCCTTTGAAAGTTCAGAACCATTTTACATCTGTGTCATCCATTTAATATTTCAGTGCCGTGCTGGCAACAACGATGCAGTTACGTTGGGTTCTGATACAGTATTAGCCTACAACACCAACTGAAGTGATCCTAATACTCTTAGACTGATGGCCGTTTTTATTACATGAAGAAATAGACAAATAGGTTTTAACTACGATCCTTTTGCCATGTTTCACTAAGGAGCAATAGAATGGTTTCAGAAAAGAGGCGACAAGCATTTTGAGGAGGAGGATCGTCAAATCCTGGCTGGGGGAAATGGCGTCATTTCCTACATAGCCGGCGTCGTAAATGTTAACTTGAACTGAAAGCGAAGAGACTTTGCCAAGGGATTAACAGATGGAATTTCATAGAAAACTCTGCAGAAGACCGTTTCAAGCAATTTCATAGAAAACCGTTTCTCTGCAGAAGACCGTTTCTCTGCAGAAGACCTTTTCTCCGAGGACCGTTTCTCTGCAGAAGACCGTTTCTCTGCAGAAAACCGTTTCTCTGCAGAAGACCGTTTCTCTGCAGAAAACCATTTCTCTGCAGAGACCGTTTCTCTGCAGAGGACCATTTCTCTGCGGAAACCATTTCTCTGCAGAAGACCATTTCTCTGGCATTTCCAGAATGACTCGCATTAGTTAAGTGGCGTTCGAATACGATCATACTCTTGCAGCGAAGAAACGGAAATCAAACCGTTGATATTTCGCGATCGTAGTCGACAAAACATAAGCATACAGGCTGATCCATCTTTGTTTTTAAACTCCAGTCTATTATGTATGGGACAGGAGGAGGAGAGGGTATGGCACGAGTTAAGTAAGGGGAGGGGGGGGGGGGGAGGAAGGGGGAGGGGGCAGAGGATGTGTTATGTTTTTTTTTTTTTTTTCCTGCTGCGATGTTGTGAACTCTATCCAACAAAACAGGGTGCAATTATTAGTAGTGGAGCTAAACGGTGTCGTAATTTTACGTAATGTATTGGACATCGATGACAAGTTCCGCTATTTTTCTTCACCTGTATTTTCGCGACAGTGAAAAGAAAACAGAATTTGTTGTATTTGTAGAAACATTGTTTCCGCCATTGTCCCCATTGTTATGTGAATGACCAGCGTGTATCTAGGTTACGGTTGCTGACCTGTACTGGCATAAGATCAACATCATTTCCTTCTACGTCATCTGTTTCCCTATCTCTTTCTTTCGCTGTAAATCTCTCGTTTGTAATGAAATCGTCTTATCCGATTTTTCCTTCAGTGCAGTGTCTGTTTCTGTCGGTGTGTCAGTATCATGTTGTTGTGATGAAATGATTTCCCACTGCTGTTGGTTTGTGTTACTTCTGTTGCTGCTTCGTTTGTTTGCCTGTTTGTTACTTCCGCCAAAAAGATTATGTCTTCGTCTGCGTCTGTTGGTTGGTTTGTCTATCTGTCAGCAAGGTTACGCCAAAAACTACTGAGCTGATTTTCACGAAACTTGGTGGAGAAATGGAATGTGGTCCAAAAACGATATCCACTGGTGCGGATCCGGATTAAAGGGCGGATAATGCAGTTCGTTCGACTTTGACAGTGATCGGCGTTCCCCCAAATGATCCCATACTGATTCTGGTTTGATGTTGCACCAAACGCCATTCCATCCATACAGAGTGTGCTCGCACGCGTGTGTGTGAATAGTTTATAAATCTTACTCATTCTTTCATATCTTTCTTCATGAAGAAGTTGCCCATTTTGCATTACAAGCTCACGTCGATTTCTCCAAATAAATGTAATAAAACCAGACAGATGAAGAGAAAATTT
>JADBJO010004004.1:0-5000 GCA_016801955.1 Conus betulinus | reverse complement strand
TATATTACATACGCACGCACGCCCTCACACACATACGCACACACACACACACACACACACACACACACACACACACACACACACACACACACACACACACACACACACATCACAGCGAATGAGAGAGAAGGGGTTGAGGGAAACAGAAAAACATGGATGAGAGAGAGAGAGAGAGAGAGAGAGAGAGAGAGAGAGAGAGAGAGAGAGAGAGAGAGAGAGAGAGACAAGGACGTGACAATGGTCTCTTTTGGCGTGTGGGAGATAAGCCATACGTGCTAACTTGTCATCTCTCCTGTGGCCCCTCTGTGGGGAGGGGGTGGGGGGAGAGTGGGGTGGGGGTGGAGATGGGCCAGGGGCAAAATGAAAAACAACACAGACGGCTGATTTCAGATTAACATGTGACGCGGGAAATTATCAGGCTTTCTCATAAATGAAACAATGTTGGTTATATAACACACACACACACACACACACACACACACACACACACACACACACACTCACACACACACTCTCTCTCTCTCTCTCTCTCTCTCTCTCTCTCTCTCTCTCTCACACACACACACACACACACACACACACACACACACACACAGGGAAAAAGAGAGAGAGAGAGAGAGAGAGAGAGAGAGAGACAGACAGAGACAGAGACAGAGAAACGAGAAACGCATGTAGACAGAGCGAGAGAAACGCAGGTAGAGAGAGAGAGAGAGAGAGACACAGAGAGAGAGAGAGAGAGAGAGAGAGACAGACAGACAGACAGGCAGGCAGGCAGACAGACAGACAGACAGGTAGACAGACAGACAAACCTGATGTCATTTCAAACGTTCAGCTGACGGACATGTTGTTCCCATCGCTGAATTGTAGAGGTGAATGCTTTCTCTCTCTCTCTCTCTCTCTCTCTCCTCTCTCTCTCTCTCTCTCTCTCTCTCTCTCTCTCTCTCTCTTCCCCCTATGTCTGTCTGTGTCCATATGCTCGAAAGATAAAAATCAGTTGAAACTCCAAACGAAGCAGAAAACAGGATGAAAAGAAAGGTTTGCAAAGAGAGAGAGAGTGAGACAGAGAGAGAAAGATAGACAAAAAGACAGACAGCCAGACAGTCAGACCGACAGAGAGACAGACAGAAATACAGTCAGACGACAGAAACAGAAAGGCACACGAACAGACAGAGGTGAGTGGGACAGAGAGAGATAGAGAGAGACAGACTGACAGATAGAGAGAGACACAGAGACAGAGACAGACAGACAGACAGAAAGACAGACTGAGACACAGCGACAGAGAGAGAGAGAGAGAGATACAGACACAAATGTCCCCCTCCCTACTCGCCAATCTGCCCCCCGTGCCAACAAACACCACCTGTTACACTGTCAACGAACATATCATACAGCTGTTTCACACACACAACATACCTACATGGGCAACGAACCCTTTCTACTGCTGTGGCCTGCTCACCACACACACACGGCACGCACGCGCGCACGCATGCACGCATGCACGCACGCACGCACACACATATACGCACATACCACAACGCACACGCACATACACACACACACCACACACACGCAGGCACGGACGCACGCACGTTCACGTATACACACACACACACACACACACCACACACACACACACACACACACACACACACACACACACTCACACACTCACACGCACGCACGCACGCACGCACGCACGCACCACGCACGCACACGTTCAAACCCGGCGGGTAATGGGAAAATCGATTACACATTGCATATCAAAGGCTCAAACGATGGGAAAAACCCAGCAGTCCATCATATGGAACAACATGAAAGCAGACAAGCGTCCCTTCTTGTCTTTGTTATATACTCTTCAAATATCAAAGCAGAACAAAAAGGAAATAAACGCAACTTTTTCTTTGAATATAAATTCAGTATTGCAAAGTGTTACCTAAATGATTGATACATGCATACTGACTTTTGTTTTACACTCAGTTGCAGATACTGAACTGTTCAAACACAGTCTGTGCAAATGAACAAACAACGTCAAAAACGTTGGAGCTTGCCTAAGGTTACGAATTAGATGTATAGCAATTGATTTTTGTTTTTAAACACAACTCTATTGAAACGGAAACCAACACTTGATTGCTTCTTTTCCTTTCAACTTTGTTCAGGAGACAGAAATAGCTGCCTTATTCCTTTATTCTCTTCTATTTTGTTTGTTTGTTTGCATTTTTTTTAACAGTACATGAATACATGATCATTGATCTGGTCGTGATCTCCCCCCACCCACCTCACCCCACCCCTCCCCACCTGTTTGGCTTCTTTTCATTCTCTGTTGTTTTCATTTCTATGAAGAGTTGACCGTTTGTGCTGGTCTTGCCGTTCACGAACGTTTTGTGTCCATAATACTTTTTCTCGTTTCGTTCACACAAAAACATGCAGATTTGTGTCGAATGTTTGCCGAACCAGAACTGAGAGAGAGAGAGAGAGAGAGGAGAGAGAGAGAGAGAGAGAGAGAGAGAGAGACGGACAGACAGACAGAGACAGAGATAGAGACAGAAAGACAGATGGTCAGACACATCTCACAGAGAGCAGAGACAGAGATGAGAAACAGACACACAAAAAAACATAACCAGTAAACAGAGTGATCTGCACACAACGAAACGCACACACAACACTCCCCGGACGTTTGGAACCGCCGCTCCTCTACGTCAGAATACATGACCATGATTCTTCTGCAGAATTCAGATCCAGTGCTTCACCAGGTGACGTGTTACCCCTTTCACACAGGAAGTCATGATGTATACAGCCCAGCCGACCACGAAAACCACATCCAGACTACCTGTCTGTTTACAACAAAGTTCTGTACAACTTGAAATACCAAAAACACCATTCCAAACCAGCCAACAAATATGAAGAACGAGCGATGACTTATCTTCTCAAATTTATAAGTGATTGCTCGTTCTTCATTTTCGTTGTCCTGAGTGTTGTTTCATCTCGCCTGGAGAAGACCTAAGAGGCCGAGTCGCGCCGTGTTTTGTCTTGTGATTTGTTTTGTCCATGTTAACTGCTGGAGTTATTTCAAATTGCTTTTAAACTTTGTATCAATTTCAGCCTGCAGTCACCTCGCCTCGAAACTAACTTGAACTGTTCGGTACTGTATCACTCCATTGTCAACAGATCTCCAGCTGCTGCCACCATCCCCTGTCCGTTCTGTGATAGGTCTTTCCGGGCGCAGATCGGCCTGACCAGCCATCAACGCACTCATCGATCCCAGGATGACTAGATGGTCTTCGTCGTCTCGACGGACAACAAAACAAACACTGTATAACTCTATTGCAC
Organism: Conus betulinus; assembly: GCA_016801955.1. Lineage (NCBI taxonomy): Eukaryota > Metazoa > Mollusca > Gastropoda > Neogastropoda > Conidae > Conus > Conus betulinus. Next base: position 1,676 of record JADBJO010004004.1, on the reverse strand, counting down.
TGCATTTTTGTCGTTTTGTTTTGCATTTTGTCGTGTTTGTATCGTATAGTCTTGTATCATGTCATGAATTGCATGGCATCGAATCGTATCGTATTGTTTTGTCTTGTTTTGTAATGTAATGTATTACATCGCATCGTATCGTACTGAATTTTTTTTTTTTGTGATGTGATGTATCGCAACGTGTTGTATGGCATTGTAATGTTTAGCCACGTAACGCGTCGCATGAGATCGCATCGGTTTTGTGTGTGTGTGTGTGTGTGTGTGTGTGTGTGTGTGTGTGTGTGTGTGTGTGTGTGTGTGTGTGTGTGTGTGTGTGTGCGCGCGCGTGTGTGTGTGTGTGTGTGTGTGTGTGTGTGTGTTGTGTGTGTGTGTGTGTGTGTGTGTGTGTGTGTGTGTGTGTGTGTGTGTGTTCATCGTACTGAATCGATTGTTGTTGTTGTGTTTTCTGTTGTGTTGTATGTTATCGCATTTCTTTGTCTAACTTCCTCATCACAACAGACTTCACGGCATGAAATTCGCACCGCTAGCCCCGGAACGTACAATGCCATCCACATGTTATCCCCCCCCCCCCCCCACCACCTCCCCTTTTTTTCCACTCCATCCCTACCACATCTTCTACATTTTACTATACCTATCAAAGCAGATTTTCCACTCCCTCCCTCCTACATTGTCTACATTTTACTGTACCTATCAAAGCAGATTTTCTTCCCAAATTTAGCAGACGACAACTCCTTGTCTCATGGACAGTTTTGAAACAAACGAACAAAATAATAAGCAAAAGGCAAAACGCCTGCCCCGTTCCGAGACTCGAACGATGGACCCCAAATTCTCTCCCCACCTAGGCGAGTGTGGCATCCACTTGGCCACCTTTCCACGTAAGAATGACATTAAAAGGAAATCTAGGAAGAAAGAAAGAAGGAAGGAAAGAAAGAAAAGAAAGGCATAGAAAATAAGGAAAAAAAAAAAGAAAGAAAGAGAGAAAAAAAGAGAGAAAGACAGAAAGAAATAAACCATGGGAACAATCACACAAAAATAGAAAGAAAACAAAAATGAAAGAACGAAGAAAATGAAAAAGAAGGAAAGAGGGAGAAAAGAACGAATTGTTGGCGTGGTATTGCAAAGTCACCGTAAAATAATCATTTGTTGTGTGTGATGTCATTGACATCAGCAAGGAAGAGGGCATAAAAAAACCCTAATAATAGATAAAGAAAAGAGAAGAAAAAGAAGACAGAAACAAACGATAGAAAGAAGGAAAAAAAGGAAGAAGAGAAAGAAAGAAAGAAAGAAAGAAAGGAAGGAAGGAAGGAAAGGAAGGAAGGAAAAACGAACATAAAACAAAAACGAAAGAAAAACAGATAAAAAGAAAAAATGAAATGAATGAGAAAGAAAGAAAAGCTGGAAGGAAATAAAGAAACTAAAGAAAGAAACCAAGCAAGAAAAAGAAAGAAAGCAAGATAGAAAACTAGTGACAAAACTGAAAGCTCGTAGCGTGACGTAAGCGCGTAAATGTGTAACTACCCATTACGGGATGATGTCATTATCATCAGTAGCCGTGTTTCTCACCTCATCACTGAGGGGTGGGGTGGGGGTGGGGGGGTGGGGGGTGGGGGTGGGGGGGGTCCCGCTTCTTTTCAAGGAATGAAATGGCTACATGTGATCAATGATGCCACGCTTCA
>JADBJO010004003.1:197500-217470 GCA_016801955.1 Conus betulinus | reverse complement strand
TCCCTAACTTCTGTCATTCCCCATTATGTCTGGCAATATGATCCCCCCTAAACTCTGTCACCTTCCCCATTATGTCTGCAATAGGAATCCTCTCAAACCTCTGTCACATTCCCCATTCTGCCTGGCAATATGAATCACGCTAAACTCGTCACATTCCCCTTATGCCTGCATTTATCCGCTAAGCTCTGTCTTTCCCCATTATGAATACCATTGACTCCCAATTCTGTCACTTTCTTCCTTTTTCTGCAATATGAATCCCCTAACTCTGTCAACCTTCTCCCTTATGTCTGCAATATGAAAACCCCAAAACTAATTGTAATCTGGACTCATATCACGGAGTCACAGACACCAACTTCTGACCCCAGTATCTTTAGAAGCAAGACCTTCTTGACTACATCAGAAATCACAGACATTGAACTGCGACCTTCCAGACCATCAGAACAATACAAAATATTTACCATTTGCGCTCCTGACTCATTCAAATTTACAGACCTTGACTTCTAACCTACATAATATTGTTAAAACCACCTGTATTGACCTTCAGTATCATTAGAACCAAAAACCATTAAAATTCTGGCCTCAAAATCAATAGAACACCAGACCGTGATGCTGACTCAAAATAATTAGCAACACACTGACCCTTGACCGGACCCCATTTATAACTGAAACCAACAGACTTTGACCTAAACTCAGTTAGAATAAGAACCATTATACCGTGAGCTGAACCTCAATATCACTAAAACTGCACTACAAAATTTCTGAGGCTCAATATCATTGGAACCTGCAGACAATGGACTTCTGACCTTGAACGTCATTAGAACCACAGACACTGATTCTGACCATTTCTGTCTGAACGTCATTAGAAACACAGAATCTGACTTTCTGATTACCAATGTCAGAACAGTAACAACACCGATTTCTAAACTCACTGTCATTAGAAAAATTGACCCAAATTCTGACCTCAGCCTTATAGAATACACCCCCAATTTCGAGTCTCAAAGCATTAGACTTTCTTTCTCCCATATCATTAAATTCACACTTACCTTATTGATAAACGAAGGACGTGTACCTCCTCTGCGTCACTATCAGTAAAAACCTCACATACAGATACCTCTGTCAGTACAATAATCACCTGCAATACACATTCCCTCTATTACTGACGTCGATAAACCGCTATACACTTGATTTGACAAATCCAGATCTTCGCACACACTGCACACCTCCCATCGATATCGAATAGAACCGTCTCCACCCAAACACATCACACACAGCAAAAACATTCATGTAACAGGCACTAACCTCGAATTACATCAATTATTTCCACAAAGGCCAGGCACAAAACATACAGGTACACGACATTCCCTGGACTCAATATCGTGGAAACAGCCGCCCACCTGCAGTATCATGTATGCATCCGGGGTGCTCGAGCACGGTGAGTGAGACACGCCTAGCAGCTCACACAGTGCGCGACTGATTGGACGTTTTTCTCCTCTTGTAAGTCCTGCAACATATCAAGCAACCAGCAGCTGTACGGCATCATACAACTTTTCAGTTTGTCATGAGAATTTACTATGGATTTGTAGGAATCGTATATGCTTTGCGACCTTGACATGACTTTGTGTCATCATCCTTAAATGCCAACATGATAAGACGGGAACGTGCTCGACTGTCAAGGTCAGGTGATTGGGTGTGTCCTGGAATGTGTGAATCGAACCTGTCCCCCATGATGTGACCTATAATTTTCAACACCGACCCCACATACTAAGTTCAGTATCATTTTGCTGATGTCCGGACCATCATCATCATGGTTCTGGAGATGCTGGTCTCACAACTACCAATTCGGTTTACTGTTTTGACATCGATGGGTACTTTGTGCTGAGTGAGAAGGCTCTGGCCGCAATCCGAGAAACCACGAGTTGTCTAGGTTTTGGTTACTTGCCAGTGAAACTTGTCTGACAATGACAGACTGAATAAACGGCAGGTGGTTTGGCCTGAGAGAAGTAAAACATTTTTCTAACCTGTCGCTTGAGAGGGTTATGGCAAAAAATCCTTCATTAGAGACGATATTACAGTGAACATCAGAGTATGAATTGCCTGTAAACATGTATAAAGCTGTTTATTATTGTATCTTCCTGCAGAAAAGGACTTCTTTTTCGCCCCCAAGGTGTGACGCGGACTGAAAAGCTCCCAGGTGGATGGCTGGGTTATGATAACAAACCAAAAAAATTCAGCAATGGGACAGACTGTCCAAACTCAATTGTTTTAAAGCAATCACTTTTGACTACGTTATATGTTTTAGATAAATTGTTGTACCGTATATTTTTGTCAGGTCTGCAATTAACCAGGTTTGGTGTGCCTGATATTGCCGTCATTCTCAGATGTACTTATAGGGGGTGGACTGGAGGTCCTACTGCATCACCAGCATAAAAAATTATTTTGTTTTCTGATGTCAAGCAGGCACTGATATCTTGAGAAATGAAATAGTCACCATAAGAAAATTAACCATTTATATGGTCTCATGAACAAACAGCACCATTACAAATTCAATGTCATAAGCAGAAAATATGTCTGCAGTCGAGGGGTAAATCAGTGTGATTCTAGACTGAAAGCAAATTCTGTGATACAATTTTAGTCCTGCCACCTGTGTCAAACTTGTTACTGAATGTTTCCAGGGCATGTCTCACAGGAACGGCAACGCTTGCAATGGCAAAGCGAAGCTGGGAGCAGTTCCATTGTTTCTCCTGCTCTTTCCCTGTATCATTACTTCTCTTCACAAACATATGCACAGATCATTTTTTAATGGTCATTTGAAAAACTGTTCTCCTCAAATGAAATGTGGGATCTGGATATCCTGAGTAGTGCAGGTGTAGTGGGCCAGAATCACGCACACTGAACCACTTGTCAAAACATGGTCTGAACCCTCAACATACACATTCTCATACACAGTTTACTTACCCAGAATCACTCACACTGAGGTACTTGTCAAGTATGGGACTGGCATAAATGATGACGCTGAACTCGGAAGGGCTGGCAGAGCCCAGGGCGTCCACAATGCTGTCTCTCACGGCAAAGACAGGGGCTATGCGGTTCTTGAGGTCAGGGTTATGCCACTCTTCCTTCAGCTCCAACCAGCCGCCTTTGAAGAGCACATCTGGAATGACAAGCAACGCTTTCATTTCAATATCAGATCTATGCAACATGATGATGTTTTACACACTGTTTGTGATTTATCATATTACAGACATTATGGGACAGATATTGTCACTATGGGAAGAGTTAGCTGACAGGTAAACAGACCTTTTACAACAATGAAAACAAAAGCTGTTGGTGTACTTTTTTCATTAACTAAAGCATTTAAAAATTGCTGGTTGTGCAAAACCGGCAATACTGAAGTGAAGTTACAGTTTCAGTTCACAGTTAGCTGCATTTTAACGTTTTTCTGATTCTTTAGATGTTTTACATTAGCCTCCTGTTTTCTGACAGAAGATTCTTTTAAAGCCTCCTGTTTATTTCTTCTCTCACACCTTTCAACCTCTTCCTTTAATGTTTTGACATGTCAAGAAGCAGACCGAATAAGCTCTGGCAGTCTCCATCATCAGTGAGCTTGCCGATTTCATCCAAAGTCTTGCCGGCTGTTTACATCTCCTCCTCCACAGGTCTTCTCCAAGAGCCTAGTGACCCATCTCTCCTCTCCCTGGTGGTGCCATCTGAGGGCAGCCTGTGGGTATCTGGTCTTCAGTCATTCCCAGGAGGTGGCCCAGCCACTGCAAAGGCCTGTTGCACCTCTTCCATGATGTTGTTGATGTCTGTGTATCTTCTCACTTCTTTGTTGGCGACATGCTGTTCCTGGTGCATTTTGAGGATTCAACAGAGACACACTGTCCTTCAAAACCTCTGAGCCAGCTCTCATCTAAAGTTGCTGCACTTATGTATCTGCTGATATCATGCATACTATTTTTACTGAATGCTGAGCTGAACCTCAATCATACAGTGCAGTGTATGCTAGTATAGCTAAAAATGGATCAGTGTCTTGTGGCTCCAAGGCAAGATAAAGGACATACTTGCTCAACATTTTGTTGATGGTAATGGACCAATACATTATGGAGGCACACCTACAGCCAGTCCAACAAAATGAAAATGCAGATAAGTGCAAAACAGCCCTCTCTCTATTTTCCTATTCACTAAAATTTCTCTTTTTTTTTTTTTTTGGCTCTCATTTTCCATGGCCCCAAGTGCTGTTACTCTCATGTAACTATTTGTGGTTCCCCAATAGACCGCCACTCGTAAAGTGCTTCTGTCACAGTCTAAGAACAGCAGTCACTAGGAAGCAACCAACAGGAAGCAGCACAAGCAAACTCCAAAGAGAGGTCCAGCACCAACTACGACAAGCATACTGGTCCTACCTTGATGACACCTTCGATGAAGCAGACTCTAAGCAAGCAGCCAAGAACAAGTGCTTCTGGTCGTACATAAAACACCTGAAGTCGTCCAACGCCGGTGTCGCGCCGCTGAAGGAAGAAGGCAGGTTGGTGTCTGACCCAAAAGCACAGGCAGGCATCTTGAACCGCCAGTTCCAGTCTGTATTCGGTAGCGGCCATACCTACTCACAGGAGGAATTCCAGGAAAAATGCAGACTCCCACTCAGACACTTCCCAACCCTACACAAGGTTGACATCAACATCCACGGGGTGAAGAAGCTCATCAGCAACCTGAAACCTGGAAAAGCACCGGGACCCGACAACATCATCAGCCCTAGATCCTGAAGGAGCTGGCAAATGAACTGGCACCAGCTCTTACCATCATCTTCCAGTCTTCAGTCAATACCGGCACCCTACCAGCTGATTGGAAAACTGCCCATGTTACGCCAGTGTTCAAGAAAGGAGAGCAGTATAACCCGGCAAACTACAGACCAGTCTCTCTGACGAGTGTATGCTGTAAAAGTGCTGGAGCACATCTTGACCAGCACCATCATGAACCATCTCGAACATCACGGCATCCTCTGTAACCAACAGCATGGCTTCCGCATGAGAAGATCTTGCAAGACCCAACTCCTTGACTTCACCAACGAGCTGTTTGAGAACATGGAGAGCAGGAAACAAACCTACAAGTTGGTGTTTGGACGTTGCCAAGGCCTTCGATAAGGTCAGCCATAGCCTCCTGTCTCACAAAGCTCAACTACTACGGTGTTCGAGGACAGATCAACACCTTGGGTAGCCGACTTCCTGAGAGACAGAAAGCAGGCGGTGGTCATCAGCGGAGAGGGTTCTGACTTCGTCCCAGTCAGGTCCGGAGTCCCACAAGGCTCAGTTTTGGGGCCTCGTCTGCTCTTGATCTATATAAATGATCTCCCTGATGCCTGACTGCGAGGTCACGCCTGTTTGCGGATGACATGGCGGTTTACAACATGGTCACTTCTCCAACAGCCCAGGCCCATCTACAACAAGACCTCAACCAGCTTGCTGCGTGGGAGAAGAGATGGGACATGGCCTTTCATCCTGGAAAGTGCACCACTCTGCCTGTGACCTGCAGCAGGAACCACCTCCGCTTTGATTACTGTCTGCATGGCCATATCCTGGAGACCGTCACCAGCACCAAGTATCTAGGCGTCACCATCTGCAGCGATCTCAGCTGGGACATGCACATCAACAACCTGTGCAACAAAGCCAACAAGACCCTAGGCTTTCTGCGTCGTAACATCAAAGTTAGCTCCAGGAAGATCAAGGAAATGGCCTACAAGTCCTTTGTGTGACCCATCCTGGAGTACGCCAGCAGCATCTGGGATCCACACACAAAGCAGAACATCAGTAAGCTCGAAACAGTGCAGCGCAGGGCAGCCCGTTTCGTGATGAGGCGCTACCACAACACCTCCAGCCCCTCCGCCATGCTTGAAGAACTGAAGTGGCCCAGCCTCCAGGACAGACGATGTCAGCACGTCTATCCATGCTGTACAAGATACATAACGATCTGGTCAGCACAGAAGGCATCAAAGCCAGCCTGCGCCCTGCACCTCCGCGCCGACGCCGCAGTCACGATCAGCAGTTTGCCATTCCGCAGTGCAGAACGCAGTACAGACAGCAGGCGTTCCTTCCTCGTACCATTAAGGACTGGAACAAGCTGCCCCAGGACATTGTAGAGGCCAAGACCATTGACACTTTGTGTCAAGGGCCTCCAATTTCCATTAAAAGCCATGCTCAGGATTTTTTTTTTTTTTTTTTTCCTCTCTCTCTTCTGCTCGGACCCTTGCACAAGTGACAGGATAATCATCAAGTTGATTGTGGTCGCTGTGAAGGAAGAAGAAGAACAACATGAGGCCATCACGAGACAACCTACCAGAAGAGACACTGCGCTGCTGCCAAGTCACTCTAACGGTGTTCATAGCTGTGCATTCTAATCCCACATATGCTGAACTCCCCTTACTGAACTGACCACAGTAATGGCTCAGTCACAGAGTCTGTGAATGTTCCCCTGTGAGGGCCCCTCCAGGGACAGTCCCATGAACTGGCCAGTACCAACAACCCTGACACAATTCTTCATAAGCGTGGATGTCGACACAGACTGGAAATCCAGACTGAAGCCACAAGAAGAGTTAGGTGTGAAGGGCCACTGAATCTGATACTTTTTTTTTGCAAAGATAAGTGACGATGATTTTAATGAAGATGATGGCATGGAGTTTTGTTCTATTGCCAGGGCTGTACTCTAGGCTTCCTTTCATAATAGAAAGTGATGTCAACCAGGTCCATGGCATACAGACTCCTGCTGAGATGTATCCAGTGAGTGGATAACATTCAACTCTGTGCTTCTAGTATTCCCATTACAGCTCACAGCACATTCAACTCTCTGATGGATTTAAAACCCGTTACCTCTAAATCCACAAATCCAAAATAGCACAAACTGCACCACTGCACCTGGTCAATCCACTCTTTTTTTTCGAACTACCATAAATCTCCCTTTTTCCTGACCACAACTGCAGGTGTCTGCATCTCTCAGGCCTGGTTGACTGCCAGGATGCAAGCACAGTCCTGCCTTGTTGTCTTATTAGATCTCAGCCAAAATCGGTGGCGTCAATTTCACCATCCTTATCCACATCAATTACAAAAAAAAAAAAAAAAAAAAAGCAACACTCCTACCCTGCCCTCATGGTGACCTCAGTTTCGATTACCTCTCCACTCTAGGCTCTTGATTTGGCTCTGTCAGGGTCACTGGTATTAGCAAATTCATAGGGATCATCTTTGGACGGACACAGTGGCGCCCTCTGAAGGGAAAGCTCACTCATGCTGGCTCTGCGACTAAGCAAGTATGATAATCAACCAGAAGGCTAAACAGGTGGTGTTCTTTAGATGCTGGATCAGAAAAGGCACCACTGAACGCCACCAAGTGGACTCTGCAGCAGCAGCAACACTGTGTCTTCTCTGGTGGGTTGCCTCATGATGATTTACCACTGACTGCTCCCTGTGGATTGCTAGTACTGGGGCTGTGGCAGGACAGGCCTGGCTGTGGCTATGGACATGGTGCTACAATGAACACCATGGGTGCAATGCGGCTATGCGGCATGTAAGATGAACATAGAAAAATCCCCTTGTTTATGCCTAATGATAACAGACATTGTCGCAAACTCTTTTGTTCATGAATGTTGCAGTAGTTCTTCGTTCATATCTTCATCTGAGAGAGAAAAGTAATTAAAAAAAAAAAAAGAAAGATTGTGCTTATTCCTTGACCCCAATAAACAATACTTCATTTTTACTTTCTTTGTTTCCTCTCTCTCTCTCTCTCTTGGTCTGCCAGAGAATAAGCACCCTAAGTGAGCACATTTCCCACAACAATGGTGCACCAACAGTGACTGTTGTGTCAACTTGTAACTGGCAGCGATGTATGCAGATTGCCCAAACTGAAAATGTTATGATACTACAAAGTAAAAAAACATGCTCTCATTTGCATGATGCATCACTGAGAGATAGAAAGAAAAAAAATAAGTGAACATTATATTCCTATTCAATAAAACTACTGAATCCTGTAAACAATTTCTATCTAAACACACACACACACCACACACACACACACACACACACACACACACACACACACTCTCTCTCACACACACTCACACACACTCACACACACACACACACACACAACGCACACACACACACACACACACTCACACACACCACACACACACACACACACACACACACTCACAACACACACACTGACACACAGCCACACACACACACTGACACACACCTGCACGTCTCCCTCGCGCAGGCAAATGTGAATGTACTTCTTCTGCCAGGTGGGGGAGAATGGGAGCAGCGCGGCCACAGCCAGTGTCTTCAGGATGTGGTACTGAGTGGTCTGACCTGACCGTCGCTCCGCGCTGTCCTGCCCACTGCAGTAGCACCTGCACGCACCATGAGCAGTCCTGGTCCATGGGAACCGTTTCACACAGGAAATGACTTCCAACAAACTGTCTGAAATTTGAGTCGGCTCTGCCCAACATTCTGGAACGAAGGTGGTCTTTTTTTTTTTTTTTTTTTTTGATAAACAAAAGATCTGTTTTGCTCGAATAATAGCGTTAAATTTTTTGCTTCTGAATGTCTTTCTGAAATTTGGTTGGAGTTCTTTTTTAAAATGTATTTTCCCTTCTCAGTTACTCTAAAAACCCTTCAACTTCAGTTGCAACGTTAAGATGCCTTGCTATATTGCACAGACACATAATTTATGCATGCACACACACACACACACACACACACACACACACACACTTAAGGTTATATGCTCCCATTTTCCTGACTCATTCCCTCACAGGGCATACTGATCACCTCACCAATGAGCCTATGTTTGACCAGTGGCACAAATCTTACTTGTGAGCCACAGGAGATTGCACCGATTCTTATTCTAAAGAATCGCACAAGTCCAAAGGAAAGTGTCATTTGCTTGCTTATGACTACAGAACCATACATTTAGGCTGAGATAAAGCACTACAAACGGGTATGTCTGAAGTTATAACTGTATTATCTACACTTCTGATTAAAATGAACACTACACACAAATGCCTGCGACTCCTGTTGAGGGCATTTGATCATGTCGAGCATTGGTGTGGTATTGGTTGGGACAGGTGTGTACAAGAATCTTAATTCACAAGTTCCATCTCTTTCCCCCCTTTGTATGGAGATAAATTCACCAGCTCCAATCTTGTGAGCAGAATGAAGCCTCCCCCCCCCCCCCCCCTCCTTTCCATCCTGCACTCTCTCACTTTCAGCCTCATAAACACACACAGCTTATCAAGTAGAGTCACTTGAAGGCTGCTGCAGTTCCTGGCCTATGGGAAGATGCAGACACACAGCCATCTGCTGTGTTCTGTTCACAGGTGAAATTGTGGCTTGTCAATGATCTGCTTTACCTGTGATGACGCTTGCCACAGACAGCAGTTGGTGGGGCAGTCATCTTTGCTGGGTTATCTCTCTGTATCTTCACTTTACACTCATGTGAACTGAATTCACTGTCTTCTTTGTTATGTACAGCATCAGCACCAGATGAGGTACTTGTTTTTATCTACCACAATTGACATACCTCACTAATCTTTTTAAAGTCTTTTCTTAAAAGAATTGCATTTTTAGATCTTCCTTTGAGTTAAAAAATGATAAATCCTTTTTCTTCTGGTCTTCCATATTCGCTGTGCTAACAATCCAGTCCTCACTATTTTCATAAAAAGTTCGTCAACTCTATCACAATTCTGTTTTCTCATCCTACCCCCCTCCTCTCACCCTCTGTTTCATCAATGAGAAGTCACTGTATGTGGACTTGTCCTCTTATGCTAAATCATGTCATCTCATGCCCTTTATAGCCCAACCAACCACATGGCCACATCAGACAGCGGGTGATGCCAAGACACATGCATTTAACACATACACGTAATTTAAAAAAAAAAAAACCTGTCCCAATCTTCGAGAACGTTGCATATCCAACCCTCTCCTACCTGTCCTTGGTGGTGCTGATGTAGAAACTGGACACGAGGCGTTAATGAAGCGTTCCAGGCACTGCAGAACCTTGCTGTAGTTATAGTCCTCATAGAAACCTTCCACCTGAGGAACCACCCAGGCCATGGTCAGACACAGACAGTCAGCGCAGAACAAGGTTTTCTGGTGCCACCTGAACCATGCCTGATCATGTGTGGTGTGTGTGTGTGTGTGTGTTGTGTGTGTGTGTGTGGTGATCTGCAGTGTTTGTGTGTGTGTGTGTGTGTTGGTGTGTGCGTGCGTGCGTTGCGTTTGGTGGCGCCCCGCATATGAGTGTGCGTATGTCCTTGTGTATTTCTGCGCAACGTTGGGTACATGCGCGCGGGCATGCGGCATATGTATGTGTGTGTGGTGAGTTACGCACATGCGATGCTTGTATGTGTACAATTTGGTGTGTTAATGAAAAAAAAGTCGGTATTCTCTTTCTAATGTAATTAAACAGTGCAAACTTTAGAAAAACAAATAAAGAAAAGCCTATTATCACTTTCTCTCATTTGTAACGTTTGGTTGGTGCTTTCAGCAACCTGTGTCTCCTCAAACCATGGTGTGTACCTCGTGACTGAAAGCGCGCCAGCTAGTCCATGACAGCTGTGTCAGACATGTGCATGTGAAATGGAGTGAATAACAAGAGGTGGTGTAAGAAAAAAGATAGAATAAACAACAATCTGAAAATAAAAAAGACATAACAATTATCAATTGCTCAAAACGCATTTTTTCAAACCTTTCTCATCACACATCTGAGGGTATATAAGATAGAGCAAACACCTATCTGACCCACCAAACATTTTTCAAATAACAAGGACGTGTAGAGATAAGTATACAACAGATAGAGTTATACCAAAACTAACAATCCAAGAGTGTACGTGACACAAAATCAACAGCTGTCCTGAGATCACTGAACTTTGATGCAGCATGTGAACATAGCCAAACGTACCTGTGGTCCAGGGCAGCATGTGAAGGTGCAACGTACCTGTGTCCAACCTGGTGGACGTACCTGCAGCATGTGAACGTAATGGACGTACCTGCTGTCCAAACCGGTGGAGCAGATGCAGCATGTGAACATATAATGGATGGACCTGCTGCCCAAACGGTGGAGCAGGTGAAGCATGTGAACATACTGAACGTACCTGCTGTCCAAACTGGTGAAGCAGGTGAAGCATGTGAACATACTGGACCCTGCTTACCTGCTGTCCAAACTGGTGAAGCAGGTGCAGCCATGTGAACATACTGGACGTACCTGCTGTCCGAACTGGTGGAGCAGGTGCAGCATGTACCGGTCCTGGGGCAGCAGGGCACTATAGGGCACCAGGTGGTCCACGGGGGTCAAAGTCACGCAGGTTGCCCAGCAGGTACCGCATGCATTTCCTCACCTGTAAGGAATGCAGACAGGAGACCCCCATCATCATCAACCTGAAGTTCTTCCCTGACCCAATGGCCCAAATAAGTGTTTTCTTTCTACTTAGCATGAACAAGAGACCCTTGACAACAAGGACGCTCAACGAAAAAAACCAAGAGTGGAAGAGGGGGAGTGGACCATTGTTCCTCAAACCTGCCTTGAGCAAATACTCCATCAATCACACTGACTGATCTGCCCTGATTATACATCATATTCCTCTGAGCAAGTTTGAAAACTTCAGTTTCTTTCCTTGGCCAGTAAGCATGCCCACCTAGTCAGCTCCAGCTTTCAACACTGACTTCTCAACTTGAAGTCTCTGTGGATGCTCCTCACCTGTTGCCTTGCAAACTCACTCAGAAAGAACGCGACACAGTTCTAGTTTCATCAAACAGTTACTGATGTGTGTGTGGACTGAATTTTTTATGCCATGTCCTATCTCGGCTGCAAACCTCAAGAGTGTATAGGATATACATAAATAAAGCAACATAACACATGGGGTAGGAAAAAAGTTTGGATAGGGGTACCATCAATAAGAGTTACTAAAAGCCCAGCCAGTGAGCTTGTTCAGCATACTGATCGCGCTGTGAGTGGCACAGACAGGTGAAGCTCAAGGTACAACATATTACAACAATGATTTCCAAAAGGGAACATTCTCTGGACTTTTCAAATAGGAAATAAGTTTCATGGAAAACTGCTTAGACCATTGGATCTGATGACAGACCGTGCTGCGTACTCAGAGACAGAGTGAGAGCGGGGGGAGAGAGGGAGATGGGGATGGGGGATGGGGGGGTGGGGGGTGGGGGGGGGGCGGGTGGTGAGGTGAGAAAAGGTCAGTTGCTAAGCACTCTGATGACGTGCTAAGGCTGAGAACTCTGAGTGAACAATACCCATATCTAGATATCAACCAATGGTAATCAAGATCTCAGGAAATGTAACTGATGTAAAGAAGGCTAATAGTGCATTCCGCTGAATCCGTAAAGTTCCCATGATATGCCATGAGTAAGTCTACAAGGGAAGCACCAAAATATTTTTGACCAGGCTGAATTAAAAAAAAAAAAATCAAATCGCACAAAACAAACAAACAATAAAAACACTTAATGGTATAGTGGCTACACTACAGACACCCTGAAGCACATGAAAATTAGTGTGTACTGAGAGCACCAAGCTTCGCTCCCAGATTTTAAAAAACACACACGCACAAATTCACCCAAAAAAAATGTTTAAATGCCACAAAAAATTACAGGCAGACCGATCCTGCAAAATGGACCATGAGTATCTTCCCTGGACAATGGTCCTGCATATGCAAAGTGCTTTTGCTCTAATTATGCAAATTCTGCTTGAAGTTCATGAGTTCAAAGCATATTTGTGTCAAGTGCTTATGGGTGTACTCTAGAGAGTGCAACATGTGTGTACTCATACACGAGCATAATGTGTGCATGCATATGCTCAGTAGGTTCGAGGTGTCGAAGTGTTACCTTGAAGAGAGCCTCGCTGAACTGTTTGAGGATGTTGGGGCCAATCATGATGTTGGAGTGAGTATGGCTGTGGCCCACCCACCATCGCAAAACCTCCACCCCATACGCTGGGTCTGTCTTCTTGTCCTGTCAAAAGAAATACACATGTGTCTGCAAGTCGTACATCAATTTGCACACACTTAGCAATGACCTTTTTTTTTTTGCTGTTCTTAGTCTTTCCATGGGACTGAAACATGAACTGAGCTGCGCTGTAACATCATCTCGCAATTACAACAGAGAGCTGTTGTTGTCACAACTTTTATCATAGCAATGGATCAAAGTATCAGTGCCCAGCGTGTCAGATTGGTGTAAATCATGTATTCACTATATCTGTGGATTTCAAAGGAAACATAATCAACAGGATACAAAAGTTAAGAAAATAAAACAAAGAGAGGTATTTTGTCTACTCTGACTCAAGTGTGATGAATGGGGAGAAAGGCTATTTCTTCTTTTACTTTGCAAATACTGCATTAAAACTGGCCTGATCTTGACAGAATTTAAGCTAGTATTCGTTGGAATGTCTGCATAAAATGTCATGTCACCCATCAATGCAAAACACAATAATTGTAACTCATCACAACTTGTAGGACAAAGTCAGTTTTGAAAAACTGAAAACATTCCTTGAAACAAGATTTGCAAATTATACAACCTATATCATTTGGTAACATCTTCAGACTGAGGATGGCTGAACATTCTGATCAATGTTTTACTGTTTCACCTTGTCTGGTGAAGGTGATGCTTGTTTTCACTACACAGAGCCAGCTGTAAAGTCAACTACAGACATCTGAACACACAAACACAAGACAACTGAAACGGTGTGAGTACACAGGCTCAGTTATGCAAACAAGTCACAGTGGTTTCAGCTAGCACTGTTGCCTGATAATGTGGGTTGTGATGTTCACGTGGATATAGCCTTGTCCATTCCATATCGCTGTATCTTACATTTCTTTGATAGTATACTCAGCCTTTGCACAGTTTTTCTCATTTGTTCCATCTCTGAAAGATTGTTCATGACAATTTTTCTCAAAATTGAAACAAATCTTAAGAATTATTCATAAGGCTCTGCCGAAAAATGTAGACAAACAAATCACAAGACAAAATCTGATGCGTTTTCCACCTCTTAGGTCTTCTTCAGGCAAGAAACACAACCCTCAGGACAACGAAAATGAACTATCAATCACTTACCGTCATCCAAATCACGCCCATTTTACACCAAATTGGATGACAATAAGTGATTGTTTGTTCATTTTCATTGTCCTGAGTGTTGCATATCTTGCCTGAAGAAGTCGTGTTTTGTCTTGTGATGGATTTGTGTACGTTTTTTTCTGCGGAGCCTTATGAATAATTAACAAAATCTGTTTAGATTTCTCCCTGCAGTCACCTCACTTTGCAACAAAATCAAAATTGAAGGCAATAAGAAAACACCTGGTGGAATCACCACAAGGAACAAATCTACATATGTGAAAAATCTACATAACATCAAAACTCTACATAACATGAAGTGAAAAATGCACATCCAATACCCTTACATGTGCAGGCACACACACACACACACACACACACACACACACACACACACACCCACACCACACCACACCACACACCACACACACAAAAACACACACACACACCACAACACACACACAACACACACACACCCACAGCACACACACACACACACACACACACACACACACACACACACACACACACACACCACACCACACCACACCACACATACACACACACACACACACACACAAAACACACACACAACACACACACCACACCACAGCACACACACACACACACACACACACACACACACACACACACACACACACACACACACATTTCTTCTCTTCCACATACATGCATATAAACAGACCAGCCTAAATTTACAAACCTTTCCACCATTCACAACAACTTCTGGATCAATGACATTGCCAAGGGATTTCGACATTTTCTTTCCCTCTTCGTCTGTTGCAAAGCCATGAACCATCAGTGTCCTGTTGACATCACAAACAAAAAAACCATGTTTTTTTTTATTGCACAATGAACAACTGATGACAAAACACACATATCTATCAATGTCTATATTACACATATACCACATTTTGAACAGCTTATGAAAAAATCAATACATTTCTTTTGGATTGATTGCATCCAACATACACACTAATTTTCTCCCTTTTTTCTTTTTTTTTTTTAAATTCACTTTTCGATCCTTTAAATATTGTTTTCTTCATCATTCATTTACCATATCAATTTCTTTCATTATACTTTCTTCCAGAAAAACTGTGTTTATTTCAACGATATGACCATACAATAATACAACTAAATTTCAGACAAAAACAAGATGTCACAATCCTGAAGCCACGTCTTGATTCTGCCCCGCATGGTGGATGCAAACCTGAATCTAACTGGCACAACTGTTTGTAAACGCGATGGCACACACAATTCTTTATGAAATCCCATCCCCTATAAAATGCCTGAAAAAATTCTAACGACATGTTTCCTCTTTCCTGCTCCCTGATACTGTTGAGGCCCTCTTATAACAAAGAACTTTTTTTTTTCACAGAGACACTGGAGACTGATTCCCCACCTCCCCCTCCCCCTTCATCTGCACATCTGGCCATTATTTTCAATTCATAAATGATTTACTTATCCATTTATTTACCTCTCTGGCTGGATTAATCCAGCTGCAATTCAGAAAAAAATCAAGAGTGAAACTATACATATCTATACATAGACTCTGTGTATGTCCTTATGCTCCTGTACAGGCAAGTAAGGAGGTAAAATAAGCAAGCATGCATGCATGCAAGTCTACGCGTGTATAAAAAAAAACCCAAAAAAACACCAGCTCGTTCACTTGCAACCTGTTTGTCAGCAAGCCCATTTTGTTTGGAGGAGGCAGGAGGAGGCAGGCATGGGAGGGAAGGAAGTGCAGGGGGGGGTGTGGGTGTGGGGGACAGTAGGAGAAAATTGTGGGGTGGGGGCTAAACCACCAGAGTCTGACCTGTAGGGAGCGACCTGTTGCACAGCCACAGACGTGAGGAGGGAGGTCTGGAACCACCCTCCAAACTGATCCAGTCCCTCCACGTACATGTCAGCCTGACCATTGACCTCTGATCCAACACATTGTTTTCTTTTTGATTCATACAGGCAATAACATCAACAAGAACATGATTAAAAAAAAATTAAATATGCCAGTGAGGTAAACAATATACAGACAATACAACCAACCATAATGCGATTAAAAAAAAAACTCAATATACCAGTGAGGTAACACCATACAGGCAATAAAATCAACAATAACACGATTTTAAAAAAAAAATCATATACCATTGAGGTAAGCAACATACAGGCAATAAAATCAACAATAACACAATTTTTCTTAAAGATCAAATACACCACTGAGGTAAACAATCTTTCAGTTTAATCAAACCTTCGACAGATGATTTAAAGGAATTATGTAACTAGAAGTAGTTTTCTCCATACTTACCTGTCCGAACAAATGGCTCATTCCCCCTAATTGGCATGCAACAACGCCATACTATCTAGATATCACCCCCTAAAAATTGACCTGAAAGAGCAGAGAACTAATCTGGCCTCAATCCCAGACAGGCCAGCCTCAGTGATCCCCTTTCCCGCGTTCACAACACAGCAGCGCCATTGAAGACCTAGCTCAGATGTTGCACGTTTTCCCAGGTCAAGCAGGGAGGTGGGGAGGGTGTCCTACTGTTTGAACACTTGTCACTGTAAATCTCCCCTTAGAATCAAAATTCCTTTTTTCTCATACTTACCTGTCCAAACAAATATCTGAATATTAGAAAAGACGATGGGGAGCATGTTGAATTGTGAAGAGAAACACTGCTTCCACAGGGGGATGTCTCTGTGCCGTTCCCGGCCTAGAACTTCGGTGCCAGCCAGCAGCTCAAAAGGCCTTTAAGAAAGGTCACTCTGATTAACTGGAGACAAGTGTCCCTTTTCTTTTTCTTTCTTTCATCTTCACTGTCCTAAGTGTTATTTGTTTTCACCTGAAGAAGACCCAAGAGGTCGAAATGCATCGCGTCTTGTCCTGTGCTTTGTTTGTCTGTGTCCTTGGCAGTAACTAGCCCCCTCTCTTTCTGGGTTTTGGAGACAAAATGCATGGGCCCCACTCTCTTTCAAAGGCTTAGACAGGTACAAGCAGGCAAAACAAGAAAGATAAAACACTAGCAGGAGCGTGTGCACATGCATGTCTGTGTGCGTGCACAGGAGAATGCGTGTTCATAAATGTGTATGTGTGTGTGTGTGTGTGTGTGTGTGTGTGTGCATGTGCATGTGTGTGTGTGTGTGTGTGTGTGTGTGTGTGTGGGTGTGTGTGTGTGCCCACATCTATATGTGTGAGCTGTACGTATGTATGGTGCATGTGTGCATGCATGTGTGTCTGTGAACGTGTGCATTTGTGTATGAACTTACATCCATGCATTGGCCCTTTTTGCCTTCTTCAGTGTCAGCGAGATTGCCAACAGGCAAAACAAATACGTGAAAAGAACAGAAGGCAGTCACAGGGTAGACGGTTCAACTGATGGTTCTAGCCCAGCGAAAGAAATGAGAAACATCATTTTTAACAACATCAAACAGCTCACCACCAGACAACCATCTTTGAAGCAATCCTCCCCACTACGCAAGTTCAGCGTTGAGAGGAGAACACAGAACATGGCATGGAAGGGGCAGAGCTAGCATCTTGCATCTTTTCCAGCATCGTGGCCATGAAGTCTAGACTGAACATTGTCCACAAGATGTGTTCAAACACAGCACACATAGCTAACCCTTGGTGTTTGCACCATAACAGGAACATAAGCTTGACACTGTCTTTCTTTTTGCTTCAGCTTCCTCACTGTGTATTCCTCTGGATAACGTATTTGCAAAGTGAGGCGACTGCAGGCGGAAATCTAAACAATTTGAAAAGTTATTGATAACGCACCGCCCCCCAAATACTGAAATGAACGAATCACAATACTAAACACAACACATTTTGACTCTTAGGTCTTCTTCAGGCAAGATGCACAACAACACTCAGGACCCTACAAAAACGAACCATCAATCCGAATTGGATGAAGGTATGTGATTGCTTGCTCATTTTTGTTGTCCTGAGTGTTGTGAGTCTTGCCTAAAGAAGACCTAAGAGGTCGAAATGTGTTGTGTTTTGTCTTGTGATTCGTTTGTCTACATTTTTTTTTGGGCAGAGTGTTTTCAGTAACTTTCCTTTGGATGACATTTTTTTTTTTTTTTTTTTGCACAACTGAGCCCAAGTAAAGCAGGCAGCCTCCTTCGCAAACTGATGGAATGCAGGGAAAGCATGCACTGAATTTTGATTCGCTCAGTTTCTTTATGTGCCCTGAACCAATTAATCGAACTGGCTGAAATTCACATTAAAAAAAAAACAAAAAACAACAGACCGGTAAACTCCCTTTAAGATTCCCCACTTCTCTCCCTTGGTCCTGCTCCAGTTTGGTCTTGATGTCGACCTCTTGACTGCATCCCCCCCTCCCCCCCTCCCCATATATTAGAGAACACACACACACACACACACACACACACACACACATTACTGCTCACTTTAAGGTTCCTAAGCAAAACAAATTCACTGTAATCAAAGCAGTGAAGTATTTTGATGCACACCATGGTTGCTATGCTCAAAATGTGGTTGTTGGCAGTCCTGTGTACTGTGTTGCATTGCACTGCTTGGCATTGTGTAGCACTGCTTGGTACAGTGTTGTATCATAATGTATCACATTGCATTGCACCAAATTGTGTTGTACTGTACTGTACTGTACTGTACTGTACTGTACTGTACTGTACTGTACTGCATCATATTGTACTGCACTGCTTTGTGCAGAGATGTATCATAAATGTATCGCACTGTACTGCACCATATCATATTGTACTGTACTGTACTCTACTATACTGTACTGTACTGCATCGCATTGTACTGCATCATACTGTACTGTACTATACTGGATCGCATTGCACTGAACTGCTTTTTTGCGGACATGTATCATAATGTATCGCAATGCATTGCACCATATCATATTGTACTGTACTGTACTGGATCGCATTGTACTGCATCATACTGTTCTGTACTGTACTGCATCACATTGCACTGAACTGCTTTTTGCAGACATGTATCATAATGTGTCGCACTGCACTGCACCATATCCTATTGTACTACACAATACTGCACTGCACTGTACTGTACTACACACAGTACTGCACTGCACTGTACTGTACTACACAGTACTGCACTGCACTGTACTGACCTTTCAGCACGGAGGCCCAGGAGACCCCACTGTCAAACCAGATGTCCAGGATGTCTTCTCCCTTCACGTAATCATCCGGCCTCCCCTTGTCAATATCAATTCACTTTGTGATCATATTCCGTTCAGTCTTTTACCACCTCAAGTCCATTTCCCTCCCCCCCAAGTATACTGAGAAGCCATAAACAAATGCATCTAGAACTATTTCACTATACACACAATATATGAATATTAGAATGGTAAATCAATCATACTGCACAAATGGCATTTATGTCCGAGACCTACGCCACTGACTGTCAGGACTACTAATGACCAAACATGAATCATGGTGAAGTTAGAATGTCAACAAAGATGTGTCGGCTTCTTTCCCCCCATCCCCCGCTCAAACACCCACTCCTACCTTCCCGTCCCTTCCACTTTTTCTTCCCCCACACGTTGTGCCTGCCTGCTCCCTGGTCAAATCATCTTTTCAATGTCACTTGGTTGATGCACATCTACAGGAACAAAAGTCCTTGGTTGAAACCCCCTACCCACCACACACTCCACATCAACCTCAGTCAGTTTTCCAGAACTACTGACATGTGGACAGTTCATCTTGCAGGATAATGCGCCCACCCACAAATGAGCATGTCCATGACCTAAGGTTTGATCCTTGTACATCCCCTCAGCTGCACTTGGTGTTAGAGACCCTGCATGCAGCATGAAACTGCATTACATTAAAGATCCAATGGCAACATTA
>JADBJO010004003.1:170000-195000 GCA_016801955.1 Conus betulinus | reverse complement strand
CAGCTGCTCCATCATCCCATGCTCCGACTGACGAGGTATGATCCTCACTCCTCGCAGACTGGCCTGCAATGGCAAGCAGACACTTACAGAGCAATCATGACACATAATTTCCAGCAAGATCATGGCAGCTAAAACTCAACCATCGTTTCTGGATAAGTAATGTATTTGTACGTTTGATGTCGACTCCTATGCTTCTGTATAGAAAATTTTTCGGAATCTACGGTTGTTTTCTCTCTCTCTCTGTCTCTGCCTTCTCTCTCTCCCCATCTGATTACTGATTTAGAAACAAAAGGACAACGCTCCAACTAGTAAAAAGGTTAATGTGTGACACTGACAAAGTGCAGACGCAATGTTATGCTTATTTTGTAATATCAATGTAATGTTAAATAGAATTTGCTGTTCATTTTGTAAACTTATCACAGCTTTGTAATTTGTTTATGTAAGATAAGATCTACTGTCCATTTTGTGTTGTTGTTAGTACTGTTCTCTTTTCACGTTTTCCACTTGTAATTTTATTTACAAGTGAATAAAAACGCGCTTGCCAAAGGAAAAAACAAAAGAGAAAATGAAATGGCAAACACGTTATCAGCTATGAGCGATAATATTCATGGCCTGTTCTGCAGATCTCTAACACACTGAATGCAAATCTCAACGACCTGTAAAACCTCACAGTTAGAGAAAATGTAGAGAAAAATGCTCTTTGCTCAAAGGTCTATACTAAAAAGAAAAATGTTAGTAAACCAGACCAAATGTAACAGATTCTGAGCAGTATACTCTGAACAGGGAGAACATTATATTTGATCAGCTACAGCGGGATATG
Source organism: Conus betulinus (assembly GCA_016801955.1). Lineage (NCBI taxonomy): Eukaryota > Metazoa > Mollusca > Gastropoda > Neogastropoda > Conidae > Conus > Conus betulinus. Next base: position 194,180 of record JADBJO010004003.1, on the reverse strand, counting down.
TGTCAGTGAAATAGTACATGAATGAATAGATGAATGGGTCAATTAAGAATGAAACAAGTAGGATATGAATAAGTCAAATGAAACTGTCATTTCAAGTCAAGTCAAGTCAAGTAAACTTTATTATCTCAATTTGAGAAATTAATTTGTGGTCACACACATTCACAGCAAATAAACAATAATTTAGCCACATTACCCATTTTCTCACATACGACATACATTCATATAGAGGATTTTGGATTTCAATTAAACATCTTCTTGGTTCATGAAATCAATGGACAGGGGAATAAAACTTTGTTTAAATCTGACACTTCTGCATTTAACCGATCGATATCTTCGTCCTGACTGAAGAAGGTCATATTATGTTCATAATGCTTCACCATAGAATATGAAAGTTTCTATCCAGTGTGTGTGTGTGTGCCTGAGGCGTGTGTGTATGTGTGCCTGTGGTGTATGTGTATGTGTTAATGGGGAATGATGATTAATACCAAAGTGCACAAGTAAATGCCAAAACATTGCAAGTATGATTAAAAATGAATGAAAAATGCAGTTACATCTTCAATGCTAAGATCACTTGTAATACTGTGATTTTCGGGGTGGATCACCATTATAAAACAGGCAAAATATTTGACTTTATCATAATGTATGCAAAAAATTATATCTGTAAATGTAAATTTGAAAAGCATGTGCCATGCATTACTGGATTCCCAAATCAGCTGAACAACCGATTTAAAGTTGAGTTACACAATGCCAGAGTTAACAATCAGACAAATTCAACGCCTTCTTTCTTGCGCTGAACACAGAAGCGATCAAAGCTAAGTGCATTTTCGTTATTTGTTTCATGTTTGTTGCACCACAGAAATAAAAAATCTCCCTGCAAAAATCGTGTCAGAAAAAAGTGCAAAACGGTAAGTGTATCAACTGCAGTTGCAAAGAGCTTTTGTAAGAGAGAAAAAAAAGCAAAATAGTAAGCAATCAACTACATTCGCAAAGAGATTTCATTTCATACCCAGAAAGAAAAAGAAAGGAATACTGGTGGCTGTAGTGGTGTGTTCTGCAAACATATATCTCCAGCTCAAAAGAATGAACAAAATTTGTATACTACAAAAAGGAACAATTTCCAAGCCAAGCCTGCACCGTATTCATATGTTTACTATTTCCTGACCAAAGGAGGTCATGACACACGCAGTCTATACTTCGTTTCTTTTCTTTCTGTGTACGCAGACTGATACTCCTGCGGATACTGCCTGTATAGACAGGCAGTGGAGTTTTGTGTGTATGACCGTTTTTTATCCCGCCATTAAGGCAGCCATACTCCATCTTCGGGAAGGTCACGCTATGTGTAACGCGTCATCCATACCAACGGCCAAACTGGCCTTCTCTTCCGAAAGTTGGTGACGGGATTTTACGTGTGTGCAAGATGTTGTGCATGGGTTCGCACATGGAACCTCGGTTTATAGTCTCATTCGAAGGACTGTATGGGGAATGGAGTCAGACCCAATGTTAACTCCAAGGGAAAATCCCCCTGTACCGAAATTCTAACCTGCAATCCCAGGCTCATGAATCTGGCGCCCTACCAACTGAGCTCTTCCAGCCCCCGTAGTCTATAATGACTTTGACATCTACAAAAAAATAAAAAGGAAAAAAATAGATAAATAAACTCACCAGTGCTGTCTCCCTCAGCTGATGGGTGTTGACAACCACTGCTTACTGGCCCGGATGATGACTGGCTTCTTAGTGCGCCAGTCGTAGGGGTAGCTGTGGATGTAGTCCTCCTTCTTCAGCACGTTACTGCCCAGCAGTTTAATCACTGGAAGCAGGGTCAGCGACAGACATCACAAGTCGCGCACAGTCTACCATACACTGAAGTAACCACAGACAGGTCTATCTGAGTTACGTCACATACGTTTGGTCAGAAGCAGTCTAAATCAAGTGCACTGTGCTTCCAATACTAATACCATTTGTGTGTTTCTGATTAGTTTTTTTTAATGTGTCTATAATAATAGTTTGTATTAGGAGTTTCGTCTTTTTTTTTTTTAGTGTATCTATCACAGCTGTTCAGAGCAAGCTACTTAGTTTTGAGAGGCAGGGGAGTTTTTCAGCTCGCTTGCAGCTGCAGAGGCCAAGCCATGAATGCAGGTCAGGGAAGGGGTGTTTTCTGCAGGCTGCTCCCCACCAGCCAGCTAACCGTGCTGTACTCGGCGAACTGAATGTCATCTGTATAAAGCCGGTCTGGCAACAATGTGTTTGGCATTGTGAGTGGCCATTACAAGTGGGGCTGTTAGTTTTGATAATTAGTGGTTGTCATGAAAAATGTAATGTATCTGTGCTCTTGAAAATGACTGAATAGGGAATTCCCGACAATTCTTTTAATGCCAAACTTGACTAGGTTTATTTTCCTGTAGATAATGTAGATATGGCATGAAAGCTTGTACACAAAAGTGGTCAGGCGATATTCAAACAATGACAATACACACAGTTGTGCAAAAATGACGTCATCACTTTCTGGAAGCAGGGTCAGCGACAGACATCACAAGTCGCGCACAGTTACTACCATACACTGAAGTAACCACAGACAGGTCTATCTGAGTTACGTCACATACGTTTGGTCAGAAGCAGTCTAAATCAAGTGGCACTGTGCTTCCAATACTAATACCATTTGTGTGTTCTGATTAGTTTTTTTTAATGTGTCTATAATAATAGTTTTGTATTAGGATTTTTCGTCTTTTTTTTTTTTTTTTAGTGTATCTATATGATTACACTGTGTAATCACAAATAGTTTTCATGTTTGTCAAGAAATCTTTGTTTCTTGTTTCAAATATTCAAAACAAGATGCCAATACCAATCAAGCACTGCTTCTCAAATAAATTGGAAAAATACATAATAGCTATTTAGAAGGAATTTTAGCATACCCGAAAGTTCACAGACAGGAGAGAACATGCACATACTAAAACAAATAAGAAAAATACATAAATAGCTGTGCAGAAAGGAATTTTAGCCTACCCGAAAGCTTACAGATGAGGAGAGAACACACGCAGCAGCTGTTTTCATGGAAAATGTTAACCACTAATCCACCTGTTGAGAGACTATCAATTTCATTCTCATAGGAATAATTTGGGAGGGGTGAGCATTATGACACAGCATTTTGAGCAATCTGCTCCAGCCAATAGGCAAGGACGTTCCTTTTGATTAGCTAGCTATTATTACTCAAAAGTCCTCCAACACCCATGATAATACAATAAGTCACATCTGCAAACTAGAAAGGTGCTCAGCGCAGGTCACGGCCATGATCAAACAAACAGATCCTACATCCGCCCTTTGACCTGAGTCTGCACTAAAATCTGATTGGCTGATCTTTGGGCTGTGTTCCATCTTTCCTCCAAGCTTCGTTAAAATCAGTTCAGTAGTTTCGCTACACCATCCTGCTGGCAGACAGACAGACAACCAAATCAACAGACAGGAGCGCAGAAATAATCTCCTTGGCTGAGATCATCAAAAAACTGAGAGATAATGTGACTCGATCAGATATTCTCGCTCTCTCTCTAACACCATCCCAGACAAATTCTCTCTCTCTCCTCCCTCTCTGTCTTTAATAATCCATGAAAAGTAGTTTAGCTCAAAGTCATGGGGCTTACTGTTTAACACCAGGCAAGCATATAGATTTTCATGCCACATCTGCACCACTGATCGCGCACTTGCACCAGGCAAAGGATGGGACTTTCATGTCAGATTCACATCATTTCTCTTTGTTTTAATGACCATCAAGACTCTCCTGACCACAGAACCCACCTGCCTTTGTTTTTAATGACCATCAACACTCCACTGCCGCAGCGAACCCACCTGCCTTTGTTTATGACCATCAACACTCCACTGACACGGAGCCCACCTGCCTTTGTTTTAATGACCATCAACACTCCACTGACACGAACCCATCTGCCTTTGTTTTAATGACCATCAACACTCCACTGACACGGAGCCCACCTGCCTTTGTTTTAATGACCATCAACACTCACTGACACGGAACCCATCTGCCTTTGTTTTAATGACTATCACACTCCACTGACGGGGCAACCCCACTGCCTTTGTTTTTAAATGACCATCAACACTCCACTGACACGGAACCCACCTGCCTTTGTTTTAAATGACCATCAACACTCCACTGACACGGAACCCACCTGCCTTTGTTTTAATGTGACCATCAACACTCCACTGACGGGGAACCCACCTGCCTTTGTTTTAATGACTATCAACACTTCACTGACAGGAACCCACCTGCCTCATCCGCGTCTAACCCGACGTCTTTCCTCTGAGCTCTCATCAACAGCATGATCCATGTATCTCCCCCTTCCATCCACGCCACAGTCCTGAAAGCAAAACTTGAAGAAATATGCCTTTCCCCCGTTGGACTGTGTTTCAATGATATACATGCATGTATATGCACAGTTTATTCACAAACATGACAGTCAAATCAGCCTCGATGTGGCTTTTGAGGTTGGCTGGGCTGTGTACACTACATGACTTGACCTGACAATAAAAAAAACACAAAAACATGTGCTTGTCAAGGAAGGGGAGCCGCATACCTCAGATTCATTTCACTTTACATCTCAGTTTTTAGCAATTTCATTTTTTTTTGATAAGTCAGGTAACGGATTTACACATTTTATCCAAAGACTGATTTCAAATTTACTGCAAATCTAAAAATTCGATACCCTCAAAATCAGTGTCAAATGGGGTCCCCTCCGTCCCCCCAACCCACAAGCAATCTTCTCTTAATGGGATACCCTCTACTATTGCTTTGCTCTATTAAATCATTTGTGGTCTTTAGCGTAGGATCGGGGCAATCTCCAAGAAAGTGGGACCCTCTCATATCTTGGATCTATTTAAGCACAGACAGCAAATCAACCCCACCCCCCACCCCCACCCCCAAAGAAAAAACCTATGCTGTGCAAAGTCAAAGGTGCATGAAGCACTCCCTACCCTCACCACAGGCATATTATATTTCAACGCAATCTGAAAGTCGTCAGGACCGTGAGCTGGGGCAGTGTGCACCACCCTGTTCCTTTTGCCTGGCCGCCATCAGTGTATAGCCTGCAAGAAGGGTAACTCTTTGTCTGTGATTGGGTTGCTGTACCTGGGCACCTTTCAGTTCTATCCTGCAGGCAGAACACAAAACGACAAGCTTTGTTTTCAAACAAGAACAAAATAATGGTTGTTGAAGAATAGTTAAGTCTTCAAAAGTGCCACATCTCTCTTTCCCCAGTATATTGAAACATTTGCATTATAACTACCAAGCCGCAGTGGCTGCATCAGAATAAGTTTCGGGACTTCTTTGCCTAAGTGTATAGAGAACGCAGCTGTTATTTTTGTTTTGTTGTTTTTGTTTGTTTGTTGCCTGCTGCCTACAGTCTGTGCCGTTTCAGTGCAATGCCGCCATTCTGGCCCCCCAATCCACAGCCATAGCCTCCTGGCCTGACAACCGACTGGCACTGGCAATCCCCAGGAAACAAGCAATGTCAAGTCATCATGAGGCAACTCCACAGAGGAGACACTGCACTGCTGCAGAGACACTGTGTTCAGAGGTAGTCCTCTTCTGACATAACATATTCCCCCCCTACTGATGATTACTAGGAGTTGCTTGAGTCTATGGAGCCAGAGTAAGGTGAGCTCTCCCTTCGGACCGCCACCACATCCATCCAATGACAATGCCTCATAAATCTGCTTGCCTACTTGTGATCCTAACAGAACCAACCAAGGCAATCGAGTGGGTGAGATAAATCATGCTGGGTCACCATGGCCAGCATAGCATGAAGGGCCAACAGAATTCGACTTTTTTTTTTTTTTTTCAATCCTAATCAGTGAGGTGAGGTTTATGAAAATCGCAATGTATTCCATTCTGTTCTCAGACAGCATGACGTGACTGTACCTCTACACCCTTTTCATATAGTATAATACCAGCTCCCTGCAGGCCTGAGAGGTACAGACACGTCTGCTGTTGGTCGGTAAATTTCAGCAATGGTATATCTTATGATCTAATATCGTTGCATCATGAATAATACCGCAATCATTTGTAATAAGGGACATCCAGGGATTGTTAGTAAAGAGAGACGGTTTTTACAGACCTGAAGCCATCGTGTTTTTTGAGAGTGTGAAAATGAAAGTATAATCACAACAAGAGATCACAATCATGTAATTCTTAGACATGAAATTTGCCCCGGACCCCCCCCGCAAACACTTGCAGTGACACATCCATTTAGTAGTGACAAACGTCCCCGTGTGTGTTGCCCAGTCTTTTCGCAACTGAGCACCAAATCAATTCGGCAGGAGCTGGTAAGGGGCGAAATATCCACAATTAAATGGCTCTGAAGGGGGAATCGAAACCGCACCATGCCTCCCATCCAGCATCAAGTCTTGCGACACTAACTACTTTACTACAGAGACTATTTTGTTGTTGTTGTTGTGGTGTTGTTTGTTGGAGGTTTGTTGTTGTTGTTTTGTGTTGTTGGTCTAAGCTGCACTCTTTGTCCCTTTTTTGCGTTTGCGTGTTGTCATCTGTTTTTGTTGGGCGAAAGTTTTGTGACTGATATCGGTCGCCAAGTCTACGGGGAGGCTGTCACTGCCTGGATGTGGACAGCACCATTAAGACAGGGGCCACAGGTTCAACTGAACTGGTTCATTGCACTAAACCACCGTGCAGCAGTCAACTGAGCAATGCCTAATTCCTGGCATAGAAGGGTGATCAACCGCCACTGCGCACGCACTGACATCAGCAACAACTGACTCGGCATCCGCACAGGTGGTCTCCTTCAGTGGACAGCGTCTCCTTGCGCTGGACTGCCACATGACAAAGGCCTCACTGTCTCTGGGTGAACTGCAGTGCTGGGGCTGGAAGGGTCGACGGACTGATCCTTTGGCTGTGTCTGTGTTATGGGCATCTGGAAATGAATTGCATGGCATGTAATGCCACTGATGGGTCCCGAAGATGACACGGCCACTACTCAGAACAGTTTTTGACAGTCTGATCCGTCAGAGATTTATAACTTTAGCAAATGATGACTTCTAACGTTTCTTTCAGTTTTCTTGGAATGTGATGCGCATGGCCATTATCTGGTATTACTTATCAAAATCTTTAACAAATGCACAAAATATGCAGAATGGAAGCCGCATGTGTTGTGTGTGAGTGTGTGCGAGTGCTTTTTTTGTGTAGGGGATTGCTTGTGTGTGCATGCGATGCCGTGTACCGCGCGCTGTGTGTGTTAGTGTGTGGGTGTGGTGTGTGTGTGTGTGTGTGTGAGAGAGTAGAGAGAGAGAGAGAGAGAGAATCCTGTATGTGCATTGTGTGTGGCTTGTGTTATGTGTGCATGTGTGTGTGTGTGCATGTTGTGTTGTGTGTGCATGTATGTTGTGTGTGTTTTGTGTGTGTGTGTGTGTGTGTGTGTGTTGTGTGTGTTGTGTTAGTGTGGTGTGTGTTTCATGTGTAGTAGGTTTAATGTGCCAGCATTTGTACATGTATATATTTTGTGTTTTAAGAAATTGCTTAATTGAGGCCATCTATAAGACAATTAATAGATGCAAACTCGGCCCTTCATTTAAGTTTAAAACATTAAAATATTATGACATACACAAAAGAAAAGCAGTTTATAATAGCCTATTTGTAATCACACATTAAATGTTTTTTTTTCCGCCGAACAATTGATTGAAGCAGTTTTGTGATCTATGCACGACCAAGTGAGTTCAATGGCGAAACATCACTTAACTCCTTCAAGTGTGCAGCAAATAGCACAGAAACAGGTACAAGTGATGACAATAGATTATTTCAAGGTCGAGCTTTCTATGACATAGTCTAAAAATCCCAATCAGAACAATATCAATAACCAACTCGCTATCCTAATACTTACCGTCAATTTTCTCCACAGTACCGTACACTTCATGCCCCAAACATTGCAGCACAAATCCATCTTCACGTGAAGAACACCTCTAAAGAGTTGGGGTCCTTGAACAACTATGTACTGTACAGGAAAGAAATATAAATACAGCTAAAATCATTCATAAAGGAAGAAACTGAAAAGATAGAGGATGGTGGCTGAGGCATGAACAAAAAAAAAAGAATACATTCGGGTTAAACTGGAGCAGGAACAGTCGTAAACAGGACACAGTAAGATCAAACTGAGCATGAGTACAAGGCCAGATAACATGCAGAATGATGCTGGAACATGACCATGACCCAGGACAGCAATCAAGGATGAACTGGAGAACGACAGGAACCAGGAGCACATCAAGGACTGAACTGGACATGAACAGGAACAGACACACTCCAGATGAACTGGGAGCACAAACGGTACAGAACAGGAACACATCAAGGATATTCCTGGGCACAAACAGGACACAGAACCCATCAAGGTATAGAACTGAGGTACAAACAGAACACCATTACGAATGAAATGGAGCATGAACATGAAAAGGACACATCAAGGATGACTGGAACATGAACATGACCGGAAACACATCCAACTGAAGTGGAGCATGAACGGACAGGAACGATCAAGGATGAACTGGAGCACGAACAGAAACAGGAACCCGTTCAAAACAAACTGAACTGATTATAGACCGAAATGCATTCACATACCATATACATTTCAATAAACAATAACAACGCTAGAATTGACCATATGGCATTGAACACAAACAGGAACACCTGCATGACCAAACTGGATCAGGAAACATAAACAGTAAGACAAGCAGGATCATCAAACACGTGCATGAATAACTGGCGCAGGAGCAAGACAGAACTCATCCAGACATAGCACACTACAGGAGGACAGAACAAACCAGGAAATGGAGGAGCCCAGTGCAGATGGAGCAGACAAACAGCAGCATAACAAGGAATATTGAAGGATGCACTGGAGCAGGAAGATCAATATCATGAAACAAGCAAGACCGACTTAAAACATGAAAGCAGAACAATCGTCTGAACCATGACAAGTGAAGAAGAGCAAAAGTGAAATCATCAACAGGACCACATAAGAATGGGCTGATCGGCCAAAAACAGGGACCGCGCAAAAGAGCTGGTGAAAAAAAAAATGAAATAAATTAAAAAGACAATGAGTGCAATAAAAAGAGAGTACAGACAAAAAGGAAGCCACAAAACATGATCCAAAGAAGAAAACAATGAAAACTTTGATGATGATGATGGTTGATGATGATGATGATGATGACGATGATGATGAGATGATGATGATGATGACAAGACAATAGGAGAATGAAAGATACTTAAAGAAAACCGCAGCAGGCAAAACAATTGTTTGAGGTTATTTTGGTTGGTTGTTTTTGCTTTGGTTGTAGATTTTACTTGTTTGTTGTAACTTTAGACACAGATGTTTTATGCCACTTTCCCCCTCCACCCCCCCCCCCCCCCCCCCCCTCCCTTTTCAAACACAGAAACTGTAACATATTCTTTTATTAGTGTCTCCTATCAGTTCAACCCTACAATTCCCCACCTCTGCTATTACAGCAGATGTTTCACATCTTTACTCCGGTGGCATATTGATATGAGTGTTCACCTGCAGCCAAATGCAGACAGTCAAAAGTGCTCTGGTCAAGACACGTTGCTTTGCTGTTTTGAGACCAGTATGCTTTCACTGAGCCTAATCATATTATGTGGGCAAATGCTTTATACCCCTCAAATCTCTTAAGTTTTCTCACGAAGTTTTTTTGCGTGTGTGTTGTTTTTATGGTTTGTGTGAGTGGTGTGTGTGTGTGTGTGTGTGTGTGTGTGTGTGTGTGTGTGGTGTGTTGTGTGTGTGTGTGTGTGTGTGGGTGTGTGTATGTGTGTGTGTGTGTGAGTAAGTGTGTGTGTGTGTGTGTGTGGTGTGTGTGTGTGTGTGTGTGTGTGTGTGTGTGTGTGTACATGTATGTGTGTGTGTATGTGTGTGTTACATAATACCATTGTCAGTGATTACAGCTAATGTGTGTGTGTGTGTGTGTGTGGTGTGTGTTGGTGGTGTGTGTGTGTGTGTGTGTTGTGTGTGTGTGTGTACATGTAGGGTGTGGTGTATGATGTGTGTGAAATAAGACCATTCAAGTGTTACCGCTAATTCTAGTAATTCATATATTTTTTCCCCTTTTTTAAAATACATATCCAACTGTTTGCACAGACCCAATTGACTTTCTCTTGCGAACAGTTTTCTGAAGAAAAAAATTCATCTTAACACACACACACACCCAAAAAAAACAAACAAAAAATAATGAATGCTAAACATCATTAAACCCATCCAAGCTGCTCACCCTCAAGGCACTTGTTGATGTAAAGATATGTTTAAAAACAATTACAATACCAGGCACACATAATACTGTGGCCACAGTTCATCACAAAAGTTGCTCTCAATGTATGTATACAGACTAGTCTGTTGTTAACAACAACAGGAAAAACCAGGGGGAGGGAAAAGGGCGGTGTGGTCGGAGAAAGAGAGAGGGGCTGCAGGGTGCCGCAACCTGTGGGCCTGTGGGGTTCCACAACTTTGCAAACGGCAGCCACTTCCACAAAAGCAGATGTCTTCTAAATCCACAAAACTTCCCAAAAAAACCAGTCTGGGAAAGAAGCATAGGACACCTTCAACAGGTGGGACAGGGTGGAAGTGTATTACCCTGGTTATGGCAGAGAGGTGGTACGAGCAAAACCCTAGTCAAAAAAAAAGTTTTAAAATTTTCCCAGAAAACAGCAAAACGCTAGTAAAGAAAAAAAGTTAAAGGTTTTAAAGAAAACAGAACCAAAACAGTAGTTAAAAGGTTAAAATCTTCACAGAAAAACACACCTGTAAATAATCTTTCTCCTTCTTTTCTTTTTGAAGAGGCAATGCTGCTGACGAATACATACACAGTGACTCGTTGTAACAGACGGCCTGGGTTGAAAGGCAGCGTCCATGGAGGGTGGTCCACACAAGAGCTGACACTGGGTTGTCTTCCCCTGCACAACAAAAGTTGACTTCATTGTCATGTTAACAAAACCTCCTCACATACGCCCTCCTGTTATACCACCACCCCTTTCAAAGCTCGTTTACAGGGAAATACAATTAAACCTTTCAAAGCTCGTTTACAGGGTACTACAATGAAACCTTCAAAGCTCGTTTGCAGGGTACTACAATGAAACCTTTCAAAGCTCGTTTACAGGGTACTACAACTGAAACCTTTCAAAGCTTGTTTGCAGGGTACTACAATGAAACCTTTCAAGGCTCGTTTACAGGGTGATACATGAAACCTTTCAAGGCTCGTTTACAGGGTGATACAATGAACCCCTTCAAGGCTCGTTTACAGGGTGATACATGAAACCTTTCAAGGCTCGTTTACAGGTGATACAATGAAACCTTTCAAGGCTCGTTTTACAGGGTACTACACTGACCTTTCAAGGCTCGTTACAGGGTACTACAATGAACCTTTCAAGGCTCGTTTACAGGGTACTACAATGAAACCTTTCAAGCTCGTTACAGGGTGATACAATGAAACCTCTGTTGATGACCCCTTCATACGAACTCCTTCCTCACAAACCGCCCCAAAATTCTATGATCAGCTATTTCCCTTAAACTGAATCATTTTTCCTCTTTTTTTTTTTCTTTTCACCTCTGTAGAACGTTTCCCTCCCAGTCAGACTTGCTACTGATCAATCCATAGTTTTTAACCAACTTAACCTTTCCCTACCCCTATCCCCACACTGTCAGGTAATAGTCACATAAGCCATTTCTATTTTTCGGCTGAAAGCAATTTTGGGAGACTGTCAAAACGTTTTCTTGTTTTGCCACATATCCATTGACTCTAGACCCAGACGACCCAAAACAGGATTATGATCTTTTTTCCCATGCATTGTGACTTGAATGCCACATTAAAAATTCTGATCATTTTCAGAACTTGAGACCTACCACTCAGCCCATCTCCCTGCAAAGACAGACTTTTTTCACATTTTCAAAGTGTTGTAGTGAGATTCCACTGTATTAGAACAAAAACAAGAAACAGCACACACCAAAAAAAGCATAGGTCTGAACCCTTCATGTGGAGCCCATCACAGACCAGGACAGCGCCATGACACAAGGTTTTGTTTTATTTTTCTTTTTGACCCCCTGGAAGGAAGGGGGCATTTTTGGTATGGCCAACCACTTTTGTCAAATTTCTCTTCTGCTCGTTTTGGGCAAGTATGGCTCGGAAGGCCCTCACTCCACATGAGACACATGCAATGTGTTATATTCTTTCACACCTTCCAAGGTGGGACTTGAACCTAGCCCGCGTAAGTTCCTCTCTTTAGACCAATGAGAGCGCTTCTACCTGTTTTCCCTCTGTGGAATGTCCCTGACCTTCTGCCCAGACAGTTCCCATTTCAAGAGGTGGAAGGAACGGGATGTAAAAAGGGAAAGACTTGACTGACCAATCCAATATGTGTTTGAGACGCAACTTTTAAGGTGTTCCAGAAATTGCTACTGTGAGGTTCTGAGGCGCAAAGCCACACATGGGCATCATTTTTTCTTTATCATTACGCCAGCATAGTCCATACTTTTTTTTGAGGTTTTATTGGTTACACCGACCGAACATCCAATACATGGGTATCAATTTCTTTACCATCTTGATGATATGAGTTAATCATTGTTATGATGACACATACCATATTAGCAAATAATGATGAATTACAAAGACATCCAAGTGACACAAATCATAAAACACTCTTTAAGCAGTCAACAAAAATTTAGAAAGACAGTATGTGAACACTGAAATACACAGAACACTTCAAAGAAACTGACACAATTATTTTGCCACACGGAAATACAGCGGCCGTAACTTGATTTTTTTGCCATTTTTGAGATTTTTGGTATACTATAGAGCGGGCCAAGGGGCATATTGTAGCCTAGTCCCAATCATATTATCCTAAAAATAACATGCTCTAATCAAATAATTGTACCGTAACTCAGCTCACAGTCTGTCTTGTGGGATAAATGATCATCTTCTTTTTTTGTCTGCTGTAACATTTGATTTTCAGACTTACGGCTGGGCAGCGATCTGATCTGTTCAAACAGTGTGTACTTTACAAATAATCTAAATAATTTTGAATTAATGGACTACCCAGCAATCATCCCATCAAATTAATCACAAAATCGAAATCAGCATGCATCTCACCTATGACGTCCTGGAGACTCTCAGGGAGGCAACTCAAAGGAACTTGACATAGATGGCGCAGCTTTTGTGGTCTGGGTTGTACTCCCACTCAGCTTCCGCTAGCGCCGTCCTGTAAACATTTATCTTGATCGTTACCCACCAATAAAGGCAAACAAAAAACAAAAAGAAAAAAATGAAGACAGACAGCAGAAAAATAGGAAAGGAAAGCAAAAAAGTGAATCTCAAAGAGTAAAAGTGAGGTCAAGTGAAAATGTATTGGTGACAAAGACACAGAGCATAGTGTGTGTGTGTGTATGTGTGTGTGTGTGTGTGTGTGTGTGTGGTGTGTGTGTGCATGCGTGTGTGTATGTGTGTGTGTGTGTGTGTGTGTGTGTGTGTGTGTGTGTGTGTATATCACTATGTATGTGTGTGTGTGTGTGTGTGTGTGTGTGTGTGTGTGTGTGTGTGTGTGTGTGTGTGTGTGTGTGTGTTTGTCTCACTCCCACTGCCACCTGAAAATCCAACAAAATAAAAGAATAATATTTAGCGAGAGGGTCTGTTCATTTGGAATGTGTTGGATGAGAAAATTAACCTTACATCCCATTTCTATAGCATGTGAAATACTCCTGTCAGAGTACTTACTCAGAAGAAGGCGACCAATACACTGGCATATAACCTCTGTAGATTAATCCCTGAAATCATACACACAGAGAAACCCATGCCAAATGGTTTTCCATCTCAGATACAATGCTGCGTTTTATCTTCTATGAAATAGGCATCTAGGAACACAATGAAAAACTTAATGAATCGCCGTTTCTTTCTAAACAATACTGCATCTGTAGCCGTTCTTGCACATTTATGCAATTGTTAACATTTGGCATGAAGGAATACAAGTTAAAAAAAAAAAGAAGGTATTTTTACACACACATACATTCACATATCATTGCATCCATAGCTGATTTTGCACGTTTATGCAATTATTATCATTTACATTAAATACTGAAACTATGTTTCAAGCTCTAACTACAAATGTGTTGAAAGCAGCCTGCATTCTGGATTGTCTAACCAATTATTGTCTCCATTCATTCTTTATTTCCCATTAAAGTACACACTTCAAATCCAGTGAATCAGCTTTTATTTTCAAAATCTCCTCTACATTTAATATAACAAATTAATTGAACTCTGTCAGTCACCATAACCCTGACAGAACAGACCACATTTCTGGAGTTGTGGATGAAAAATAAGTGTATGTAAATTATCTTAACAAAAAATCTGTGAGCCAATAAGAAGTAAGTACATGTAAAATTAAGCACATGTAATAATCTTCAACACAAAGAAATTACGTCTTACTTCATATTTTTTTTTCTCCTCACACTCAAAAATCATCAATCTCAAATATTTACCATGAATATATATTAATTTCAAACTTGTTTAAAAAAAAAAAAATTCACTTCAACTAATCAGAAAACAAAATACAGTCCATAGTGATTCTTCATCATCACAATCCCAGTAACTAAACCACCTTTTGTCAATCAATTAATAACAAATCCATAATATATCTTCTTAATGTTCAAATCCTTAAAAAAAAAAAAAAGAAAAAAAAGAGCTCAGTGTTTGTAAAACATTGCACCTTTTCGTAAATCTTATAGAAGACATCCAGCTGAGCGCTCTGGTATTCTGGCGACAGAGTGGTGTACACAGAACTCCAGTCTGCCATCACCCCCCATCGTTTGAAGGACTCCATCTGATCGTTCATGGCTTCCATAGCAAACCTGCGAGCTAATATTTCACACAAATTAGACCTCATCATCTTGAAAACTTTCACATACAAAAAAACAATAGATAATAAGCGTGACTTATTACTAAACTTAAAATCTAACTCATGCTTTGAAGTAAGTGTCAGGAAAATGCACACTATACAAATTATAAGAATAAGACCACTACATGAGAGAAAAACGATTTTTGTGCAAACGCTGCCATGGAATCACTATCATACCCTCATCAAAAAAAGGTGTTTAAAAAAAAAAGACAAAAATGAACCTTTTTCTCCCACACCACCCTTCCCTTCCTATCCATCCCTGAGAACCCCCCCAAACAAAACACACACAAAAAATTCAAAAAAAGTTTCATGGAATCCTCCTTCCATCTGTTTCAAAGTTGTTGTTGTTGTTGTTGTTGTTGTTGTTGTTGTTGTTGTTGCGCACACTGTTTCAGATTCATCATAGCACAGCTGACCACACAAAGTCCTGTCAGTTTAAAGGTTGCCACAGGCAAGAAAATCATTCCCGTCATGGAGGGAAATCAGTTTAATGGTTGCCACAGGCAAAAAAATCATTCCCGTCATGGAGGAAAATCAAACAAGAAAACAGCCTGAACAACTTTCAACTTATCATATTATATTATACTTATATATATATATATATATATATATATATATATACATATATTTATACATATATACCATATATTTATACATATATACCACATATCAATCTTACATCACTGGAAAGTTTCAGAATTCTATTTAATACTTTACTTTGTAATCAATTTGTCATAGAAAAACTTCAAGCCTTCATGACTTCAAGCCTTCATCTTCAGTGGACAATTTGAAATAATCTTGTTAAACTGATTCTGGATGCACCTCAAATTTACACCAAAATTTAAGAACTTTGCCCTTTGGCTACATTTGAACTTTGCACTGTGTTTGACTCACATGGCATCAGCAGTTTTCATACTATCAACTTTGAAATGATCTTTCTAAACTTTCTTGGTGAAGATAAAATGGCAGGCAGAAATCATAGCCTTCTTGGTGAAGATAAAATGGCAGGCAGAAACCATAGCCTTCATGGTGAAGATAAAATGGCAGGCAGAAATCCCAGCCTTCTTGGTGAAGATAAAATGGCTGGCAGAAATCCCAGCCTTCCTGATGATGATAAAATGGCAGGCAGAAATCACAGCCTTCTTGGTGAAGATAAAATGGCAGGCAGAAATCATAGCCTTCTTATAGACAGAAATCATAGCTTTCCTGATGAAGATAAAAAGGCAGACAGAAATCATAGCCTCCTTGGTGAAGGTAAATGGCAGATGGAAATCATAACAATTAACATACTTGGTGGGAATAAAAAAAAAAAGTGCAGACTGAAGCATACATAGTAACAGAAGAGACAACGACACCGAGGCACTAACAAAAATCAGTTTCCACAACTTTACATAGCAAACAGAAAAATATCAAATCTACACATCTCTAGCTGCAGTAAATAAACTTGCACAGACGCACAACAAAACCCAGAGGAAATGTTCAGTTACATGGGTTTCTTTCTTTTAATTGGTTTGTTTCTTCACACACATCATCAACCTGATTACTTGCACTGATCCAGTTCTGCTTGTGCTCTTCAAAATATTTTTTTTATAAAAGATCGAAGATGAAAAACTCCCATTTCTTTAAATCAAGGACAACATGTGATGTACATGCAAACAAAATTCATGGACTGTCTGTCACCAAAGCTTTTCCCTCCCATCCTCCGTTCCTCTACCCCCTTCACCCCCTCCTCCTCCCACACACACACATACACATACAAACTCAAACAGCCCTTGCCTTTATCCCTGATCTGAATGGGTGTAGACTTTCTTGTACTTCTCTTTGCCCGCTGGCTTGAGCAAGAGCCTTGATTTCGATTGGCATGCCATGGCAGTCCCAGCCCGGCACATAGTGAACCCTGTAGCCCCGTAACAGTTTGTAGCGAGTTGTTATGTCCTTTAAGATCTGAGAGTCAAATAAATGAAAACAAATGTTGAACAGGTAGACACAACACACGCACGCACACACACACACACACACACACACACACACACACACACACACACACACACACACACACAGACTGACAGAGAAAGAGACAGTCAGTCAGTGAGTCAGACAGACAGAGACACACAAACAAAGAGAGATATATAGGGAAGAAGAGAATAAAAAAGATACAGAGAAATGCAATGGAGAAAGCAAAGAAAGGCAAAGTCTCTATAATGCTGAAGATCAATGATATGGTGACGAAAACATGTTTAGATAAACAGCAGAAATAACTGTAAAAAGATTATCCTAAACATTCTATAACCATATGAAAACATTCTTATTTAGTGCCAGACAAACTAACACATCACGTCATAAATGTGCTGCCAAATACATGCATGAAAATGTGTGCTCACACACACACACACACACACACACACACACAACCTCACATGGACACATAAAGACACTCAACTAAACATTATATTCCATCTAAAAGTTAAATTTGTTTGCATATTTCTTTAAGGAAAGTTTCTTAAATCATAACTACCAGAATATAATAATAATCCCCCCCCCCCCCCCTCCCAGAAGCCAATTATCAATGTATAACCATAACAAAGTTTGTAATACAGTCTACCATGAAAATAGAACAAAAAGAAAGGAGGAAAGGAAAAGAAAGAAAGAACTGAGGGAGGAAAAAAAAAACAGACAGCATGTTATGCGTTTACTACAAAATTCGGAATACCCAGTTCATCTTCTAATTCTGATGACTCTACAAGTACAACCATGCTCTTAAGAAAGCTGCATATTATTTGGACTTCATATTTACTTCACTGCAGTTGAACTTTCTGGACTATACTGATAAGGCCTCAGCTGACTGTCTTTCTCATTTGTGTACTCATCTACTGAGTCCCTGCCATTAAATAAACAAAATACAACGGACAAGTCCTGTGAGTCCATTTTAATGCAATGCATTTTACATATCTCTGAAGAGTCGCAGACTTGTGGGGGGGGGGGGGGGGGGGGGGGGGGGGGGTCTCACACTTGCATCCCCTTAGACTAAGAGACATTTATTTGTAGTTTTTTTTTTCCAGTCCTAGTCAGCCGCTACCCATTGTTGTGTGTTTTTTATGTGATCAAAGAAAAAGACTGGAGCCACACAGTTGAGTTCCATCTACTTTATGAATGGATCTCTCATGACGTTGCTTAAATTTTCTGACCAACATTGTGAGTATAGGTATCTCTCCAACCTGGCTGACATCCGGATGAAAGGGAACATAGAGCACAATCCTACATCAGGTAGTCTCTGATGAGAATGGAGCTTCATCGCATCATCTCATCACCGTCATGGACCACTATAAAACTGGTTTCAAACTCTGTGGTCCTTCATGTCCTGCTTCTATGGTGACCTCAGTTTCAATTTCCCTTTCAATGTCCACTCCTGCGATGAGTTTTGTGTCAACAAGACAAGGGCATAAGCGAGTACCCAGGGACCGTCCTTGGATGGAAGTAGTCACTGTAGTGGCATCCTTCTAAAGGGGAGGGGGGGAGGAACTCTAACTCATACTGGGTCAACAACTAAGCAATCATTGTTATCAATAGAAGGGAGTAGTGTGTGGTGCATGCCCTGCTTATGCGGGACAGAAAAAGGCACCAATGAACAAACATGACTGTTCCTGCCCAGTGCCTCCTCTACTCAGTTGACCTATAAGTATAACAACTAATATTAGTTACTGGGTGTGGCTGCATAGCAAACAGCTGTAATGAGTAGCATGGGAAATAATGCCATGAAGGGAGATATATAGGAGATGAGGCAGAAAAAATTGTCTTAAATTAAAAACCTTAATATTTGAAAAATCTTAAAATCTGTTGTACTTATTTTCAACGTATGTGATTTGATTTAAATCTATGGTAACATCTTATACTGAAATGCCATCCTGATGAAATTCTAAAAGCAAATACACATTCCACACCTTGTTAACAGCATGTCCCACGTGAGTTTTTCCATTAGCGTATGGGGGACCATCGTGTAGACAAAAGACTTTATCCCTGGGTTGTGAGGCCTGCCAGGCATAGAGCTGCTCAAACTGGGCGGTCTGGAATACAATCACCAGCATTATCAACATCATCAGCATTATATTCATCATCATTAAACTGTAATCACCATCATCAGCAGCAGCATTATATTCATCATCATTAAACTGTAATCACCAGCATCAGCAGCAGCAGCAGCATTACAAAACAACAGAGGATGCAAAAACTTTGAACCCACTTGAGAGATGAGGAGTTGTGTACTTTCACTCACAGAGTCTTCAAAGCAATGATGTAAAGATCACAATTTCATCATCACAGCATTATGATGTAATGCAATTGAATGGAAATAGTGAAAGGGAAGGGGGGGGGTGGGGGGTGGGGGAAGAGAAAAACGAGGGGGGGGGGGGGGGGGGGGGGAGGGAGGGGAAAGGTGGGGACAGGGGAAGCTGTGATTTGGTTTAGTCTTTGATGTTGAGGCCATCTGGTGCTGTTTTTCTATTCAGTTTGTCTATGTACGTGCTTAAAAGTAACTTCTCTTTTTGAGTGTCAAGACCTGAATAGGATTTAATATCATCAACAAAAAATTTTGATGTCACATTCAACTTTGTTGGGGTAAATCATTTTCACAAAAATTTTACAAAATGAGTTCAAGCACACTGTCCTGAGGTAAGCCACTTGTTACACTGACCCCATTTAGAGAAACATACTGAGATCTGCAACTTAGACAATATTTAATCAAACAAAACAATTTACTTTGAATACGATAATCATATAGTAAAACATTGGTGAAGAGTGGAATTCCGCAAGGTAGTATTCTTGGCCCTGTATTATTCACAATTTTTATAAATGATTTACCTCAATCATTACACAGTTTCTGTAAGATTTTTGCTGATGATACAAAAATTCATAATACAACAGAAAATAATGTATTGTTACAAATGGATATTGATACTTTGGAAAGATGGTCAGAGACATGGAACTTGTATTTTAATGCTTCAAAATGCAAAGTACTGCATATTGGCAAAAAGAATCCCGAGCATGACTATGTTATTAAAGGTACTCAGACAGTTATTATAACCAAATGTGAAGAAGAAAAAGACTTGGGGGTCATTTTTGATAAAAATTTACTTTTTGATAATCATGTGTACAATGTTGTAAATAAGGCAAATAAAGTGATCGGAATCATACGACGTTCTTTTGATTTTCTAAATAAAGATACTTTTCTCAAATTATATAAAGCCTTAGTCAGGCCGATCCTTGAGTATGGAAATATTGTTTGGTATCCATATTTGAAAAGACAGTCTTCCGCAATAGAAAAAGTACAGAGGAGAGCTACTAAATTGATAAAGGAATTGAAAGACCTACCATATCAAGATAGATTGGAAAAGTTGAAATTACCATCTTTGAAAGCTCGACGATTACGGGGTGACCTGATTCAAGCCTACAAATTGTTTTTAATCATGTTGATGATATTGACCCTACTAAATTTTTTACTTTATCCAACTTCGACAAAACAAGAAACCCTACTGATAAAATTCACATTGAGTTTAGCCGTACTAACAGAAGAAAATTCACTTTCAGTAATCGAGTTGCACCTTATTGGAATCAACTTGCACCAAATATTAAACGTGCCCCTAATTTAAATGCTTTCAAAAATCTTATTGACAAAGGAAACATGCTAATAGATGTATTATTTGATTACGATGTCTAAATATCTTGAGCATGCTTATGACCTTGATGTTAACTTATTTTTCATAGAATGATGGGACAAATTATAAGCCGTGTGGCTTAATGAATCTGTTGAGATTTTGTCCCTATTTTGAACCTGAACCTGAACCTGATATAATTTATTTATAAGCCTATGATAAAGCACAGAATCAAATGCTTTGCATAAATCATGATATACTGCATCCAATGGAATACTGTTATCAAGACTCCATATTCAGTCATGGATGGTGTAACACAGCTGGGTCACACATTGGAAACCAAACTGTTCAGGAAACTGAACTGTTCAACAGATATTGAGCTTACCCTTTGTATTTCTAGTTCCCTTTTGCAGCCTGTCCGTCTTTGAGAGACAGTGGAAATTTTGTTTTGGGTAGGCAAAGTGAGTCCGCATATCGTTTGCTTTTCTGAGCAGCAGATTTCTTGGTTTTACCACCAAAAATGAAAGTCCAAAAATTGCTTCGGTATCTAGTTGACATGTGAAGGGCATTACTGCACGTCAGTAATTTCGGGCTATTCATTTTCATGCCTCGGGAAAAGCCGTTAAAACAAATTAATAATGATTACAGTTCATAGCCTTGCGCATACGAATAACACTGGATCATTAATTTTCTTATGTGCTACTTAAGCCTAGAATCTGTTCACATGGAAAACGCAAGTTGAACACAAAAGCAGCCATATTACAGTCTCGCAACAAATGAAGGTGAGAGGTCATTAAAGTGAGATCGTGCTATCGTTAGATTTGAATTTTTTTTTTTTTTTCAGGAACCAAGGGTAAAAACATATATGGCATCTATTTGTGTTGTCAGTTTCTGAGTTTCTTTATTCAGCAAAAGCTTGCAAACAACGTAAGAATGTGAAAAAGATGAAGTGACCTATATTTTGCAAAGCAAAGGTGAAGGTCACAGCTGATCTATTTCCAAACACTGACGGAAACTGGGCGGTTCTGAGGATAATGAATTGAACCGCATCAAATCTAGCGCAACGTAAATCACTTATACAGAAGTCATGTGATATCTTCACTGTCTGACAAACATGTCCGACGGTATGGCTGGTTTTCTGAATCAGAGGGAACAAAGAGAAAGTGTGAAATGCAAAATCATCAGCGGTTAAATATGTAGGATCAACTTGGAGCCCATTACCCACTCTGAAACCTGCTCTGCCGGCAAGTGTGGAACTCAACATTACTATTGTCTACACCGCTATTTACGCATTGCTGTTTTTGTTTTTGTGTACGTGCAGCTCTGGATGATATGGTACTACCGCCACAAACGCTTCAGTTATCAGACCGTGTTTTTGTTCAGCTGCTTGATATGGTCAGGCTTGCGCACCACTTTGTTTTCGTTCTATTTCAATGACTGTGCCATCGCCAACAACTTGCCAGTGTTGCTGTACTGGCTGCTGTACTGCTTCCCGGTCTGTCTCCAGTTCACCATGCTCTGTCTGCTAGTCTTATTCTTTGCCCAGGTGAGCCTCGGAGAAGACGGGGGAGGGGGTGACTTGGAATAGGACGACATACCCGACTCTCTCTCTCTCTCTCTCTCTCTCTCTCTCTCTCTCTCTCTCTGTGTGTGTGTGTGATGCATTTTGCTTGAAATCTTCTCCTCTGATAAATGAATAATATAAGCAAAAATCATGTATGTGTAAAAGAACTGTTGGTGAAACGAAAAGATTTACATTAAATGCATGATGATTATCATTTCAATGTTTGGAATGCTGCACCCATAATCTGAACTTTGCAAATTATAGGCATTTTTGTCTGTCCTTGATGGGTGAAAAGTGGAACTGGATTTTTTTTTTACCACTGTTCCACAGCCCTGCGAAAACACCAGCAAAGACTTACTGATGACTGAATTCTCTGTGGATACCTAAAGCAAAAGTTCAGACACTCAAAGACATCCCGTCATATTGTCGGTCATGGAAACACATGGACAATTTATACTATCAAAGGCAGCATATACCAGGACACTTGGGAGCTGTAGAACATTGGCTCTACCAAGCTTCTCACCTGCAGCATGGACACTCAGTTTGATTCCAGAGACAGCACTGAAACTCCCATGAGCTGCAGTACCAAACAGAATAGAAATATAGGAACTACAGAAAGAACAGTTTCTTTCCGTGCTCTGGGAGAGAATGGAATAACCTTCCAGCTGAGGCAGTGGCATCAGCCTCGCTGGAGGACTTCAAATCCTGGATTTAACCTCCTCCCCCACCCCTCTCCTGCTTCCTCTTCTGTTCCCCCCCCCCCCCCCCCCCCCCCCCCCCCCCCCCATCTCCCTTACCTATCCCTCTTTTTCACCTTCTTCCATCCCACCCACTTCAGAGTAAGATCTACTTACCCCCCCCCCCCCCCCCCCCCCCCCCCTTTTCCACTCCTGCTGGAGGCCTGAAAAATAGTGGGTGGCCCCAGACCCCCTTTTTCCTATCCCCAGTCCACTATAAGCTGATGATCCAGGCAGCATTTCAGCTAACTGTTAAATCAGGAAGCCCCCTTTTGAAGGTGGACACTTAACAAAAGAGGAAGTATCTGTCAGTGCTGTAACACCCAGTTGGATGTTGGAGCAACAATTGCTTCAGTACACAGACAAATGATGATTTCAGCCCTTTCTGTTCAAGTGTCTATAAATGTAATGTGTGTGTATATATATGATATAAAAGAAAAAAAAAATCCCTCAAATAATGTAACAGTGATCTGACATTTAAGGTCCGTTAGGCAGGTGAAAAAGGGTCCACTACATATAACTTGGCTCATGTATGGGAGATGCAACATAGCGGTTGGGGGGGGGGGGGGGGGGGTGAACAACTAACAAAAAAGTAACAGTATAGTGTGAACAGCAGAGCTCTGCACATTGACTGTTCAGTCAGATGGTTTTCCTTGCATCCAGCTTGAGGCAGACAAAAGCTAGTTGTGTTTTAGAGCTATGCTTAACACGCATCACATCTGATAGCCTCATGGCCACGAGGTTTTACCATTTAATGTTTTTATCTTTTTAAATAGAGATGGATCGCCTGTAGTATATTTTGTAACTGGCTTATACTGACTAGCCCTGCAGCACTCATGGTCTGTTTGCACAGTGATCTCTTGAGATGTCTGCATGCATGTTGTTTGTTTTGACTGAGGAAGGTTTTCCCTTTAGTATCTCGTGATCTTGAATCAAGTTTTAGAGAGTCATCTGATGGATGCTGACGTTGGTTCTCTGGGTACAAACTGCATCAAATTTTATATCAAGTTAAAAAAAAAAGAAAACATACATGTCAATGTCTACATCAGCGAACAAAAATCATCCATACAACCTTTTGTGTCTAAGTCGCGTTTAAGAAACTGTAAACATAGCACAGTGCATCTGCTGTATATAAGCATTATGTAAAGATGGTGTTTGGTTGGTTGGTTGGTTGGTTGGTTGTTTGGTTTTGGTTTTTTTTTTGTTTGTTCATTTTCTCTTTCGGTTTTTGTTTTTGTTTTTTTTGCTTGATTTGTTCCCTCTCCCTCTCTCTCTCTCTCTCTCTCTCCT
>JADBJO010004003.1:165000-167500 GCA_016801955.1 Conus betulinus | reverse complement strand
CCCCCCCCCCCCCCCCCCCCCGGTTTTCTAGGGAAGGGTATGAATACACCTTGTTTTGAGATGGATCTGAAACACACACATTAGTTTCTCTTTTTCGTACTAAGATTCGTAGGGTAAAGTTCAGTCAATGGGTCAAACACATGCAGTCTCCACATTACAAGACCACTCATTCTCCTTCCCTGCAGGTCTGTAATTTCTGCAGCCTTCCTTACTTTGTATGAAATGTGTTTAAAAAAAAGGATGTTTTCTTGCATAGAGAGCAAAAGTTCTTTAGCAGGTAGGTCCCTCAGAGCTTTTTTATACATGTACATTCAAGTCTTCTGTATAATATACATGTGCAAACACCAGCTTCATTTGCATCAAGTCTGCTGGGCCTTTGTTCATTGTAAGTGAAGGGGTATGTGGCACTGCCCTCATTCACTGTTAAGTGTTATGCAGCATTCATAACCCACAAATGTTATTATACTTCCTGAGTCTGTCTGTCTCTGTAGGCCTCTCTCACTCCTCTCCTCTCTCTCTCTCTCTCTCTCTCTCTCTCTCTCTCTCTCTCTCTCTCTTCCCCTCCCTCTCTCTCTCTCCCCCCCCCCCCCCCCCCCCCCCTGCATATGTATGTCTTTGTGTGTTGAAGTGAGTCACAGTGGTAGCATATGGATCAAATCTGTATTCTGATCACTTTGCAGAGACAGTCTCAGTATATATATATATATATATATATATATATATATATATATATATATATATGACATCAGCCACTGACTCATATTTTTGACCATCCACATTGAAACAAAAATGGGGTAGAGAGGAGAGGAAGGGGAGCGAGAGGGAGGTTGGGGGAGGGGGAGGGTAGGAGGAAGGGGAGGGGAGCTCTGTGTGGTAACTGCTGTTCAGCTTGATAAAAGGAAATGCATACTCAAGTACCATATATGCATGCAGTGATTTGGTTGTTGATTGATTTCGCAAGTATTAATGTGGAGTGGCTTGCAGCTGCACAATGATCAGCAGGTGTGGAGCTAATGAAATATATGCTTCATTGGACATATGGGTGGGTGGTGAAGGCGATGGAGAGCAGGCTGCAGTTGTGTGTTTGGGTGGGTTTAGGGAAGGGGCTGAAGGGAAGGATATGTGTGTCCTGCATGTGTGCATCCAGAGTGTTTTTAAAAATACAGTGTGTGTGTGTGTGTGTGTGTGTGTGTGTCACTGTGTGTGTGTGTGTGTGTGTGTGTGTGTGTGTGTGTGTGTGTGTGTGTGTGTGTGTGTGTGTGTGTGTGTGTGTGTGTGTGTGTGTGTGTGTGTGTGTGTGTGTGTGTGTGTGTGTGTGTGTGTGTGTGTGTGTGTGTGTGTGTGTGTGTGTGTGTGTGTGTGTGTGTGTGTGTGTGTGTGTGTGTGTGTGTGTGTGTGTGTGAAAACAGAATTGTGTGTGGTGAGATATATATGTATCACATGTGTATATGTTAGTGACAGGCTTAGTCAGAAGAAATATTCTGAATTAATATGTGGATATAATTTTGCTCCTCATGTGCCTTAAAATCTTACATTACAAGCAGAAAAAGACATTTAATTATTATGTGATTGTCTTGGAGATGGTTTACTTTACTGTGAACAATTTATGCTGTTCTCCAGCTATAATCAAATATGTTCACAACAGTACATTAAGTGAAGTGTGGATGCTATTAGTCTCTCTCCCTCCCTCCCCCCCCCCCCTCTCTCTCTCTCTCATACATACGCACTCGCACACACACACACACACACACACACACACACACACACACACACACACACACACACACACACACACACACACACACACACACACACACACACACATGCCACACACATATGCATGCATATACACACACATGTGCACACACACGTACTCATGTACAAACTGTCTCACTTTTTTTTTTCTCTCTCTCTCTGCTTCCTTAATTCTTAGTCTTCTACAAGTTCTAGGATAGAGGAATATCATATGAATGTGTTAGGGTCAAGAGTGTGGTTTAGAGAAGGAACTTTAAGAAAATAATAAGCATTACTGACCGTGAATAATTAAGCAAAGTATTTTTTTTTTTTTCTTTTCCTCTCTCTCTTTTGCTCTGTCTCTTTTGCTCTCTTTTGCTCTTACTCTCTCTCTCTCTCTCTCTCTCTCTCTCTCTCTCTCTCTCTCTCTCTCTCTCTCTCTCTCACACACACACACACACACACACACACACACACACACACACACACACACACACACACACACACACACACTCACACACACATGCACAGACTCTCTGTCTCTGTCTGTCTGTTTGTTTGTCTGTCTTTCTCTCTCTCTCTCTCTTCCCTCGCTCCATTCCTTCTCTCTCTCTCTCTCTCTCTCTCTCTCTCTCTCTCTCTCTCTCTCTTTCTCCTCTCCCCCCCCCTCCTCTCTCTGTCTCTCTCTCTCTCTCTCTCTCTCTCTCTCTCTCTCTCTCTCTCTCTCTCTCTCTCTCTCTCTCAAGGGGGCAATGGCCTTTATATG
>JADBJO010004003.1:157500-160000 GCA_016801955.1 Conus betulinus | reverse complement strand
AGCGCTGTACACCATCACATTCTCTATATTCAGTATCAGATTCTCTCTGTTTCCCAGTCAGCTATTGGCTGGGACTCCTTTTGTCTCCAGCCCACGTATCTGGAGCAAGTTTCCTTGGTTCTTCTCCAACTAAAACCAATAGTGGATGCAAAAGCTAGTCTAAAAGTCTAAACCTTCCTTTTTCCTGTCCCAGTACCCTGTTGATTCATTTGCATCTCTTTGGTTTATGTGCCAACCCACAACTATTCTTGTTGTTGTGGAACACATGTATGTAAAGGCTTTGATCTGTTCTTCTGTGCAAGATAAAGCACTTACTAGACATTCTGTTCATTCTGTTCATTACATCAAGATATTTCTCTGCTTTTGTTATATCACAAAGAAAAGCCCTTAAAGTTACCTAACCTCCATCTTCCATCGATGAACAAATGGCTTGTTACTATCAAGCCATCAAGTGGTCATAATGTCTTGCAGATTAAAGGGCCATGTGTGATCCAGATACAATCTGCACATTATGCCATCAACATCAAAATAGCCAGTGCTAGTTGCTGAACCTAGTTGGTTCGTGCATGTGTACGGAAAGTTATAACGTGATCATTAAAGACCTTAAGAATCCTTTTGGCATTTTAAAAAAAGTTGAAAGCTGAAAGTTCCCCAGCCTAATGATGTCCGCAGAGGCAGTGGATTGTTGGAGGTCACTGTGTCCAGGGTATGGCATTATCAGATGGAGGATGGAGTGCATCCCTCACCTTCCATCCCACACCTGAATCAGGTACCCATTTACAGTTGGGTGGATAGGTGGGGCTTCCAAGCCATTAAAATTCAGCCCCTATGATTGGTTCAGATTCAGCACCGTCTACTCCGTGGGCTAACGCTCTGATCATTTTACTCTGGGCCGAGTATTTAATGCATAATGTAAATACAAAAATACTCATCATGCTACCCTTTCTCTCTTCTATTGTTTTTCAAGAAATGCAGACCTTCAAGCTCGATGCAAAAAAAAAAAAAAAGCATGGATTTTTGTTTTACTTTCGAAGTACCTGTGTGTGTGTGTGTGTGTGTGTGTGTGTGTGTGTGTGTGTGTGTGTGTGTGTGTGTGTGTGTGTGTGTGTGTGTGTACATGAGTGCATGCATGCATGTTAGAGAGAGAGAGAGAGAGAGAGAGAGAGAGAGAGAGAGAGAGACATTTGGGTGCTCTTTTAATAGAACACATAAAACTGACCTGGCTATTGTTAACAATTATTGTCATCCACAAATTCATTGCAGTACAGGCATTTCTGAACACCAGTAGAATGTTTGGTGGGAAGCCACCCGGATGCCTTTTTTTTTTTTTAGCCGCCCAGAGGCTTTGACTAATAGCCCTGCTCACCAATCATTCTCAGCTTACAAGAATGACTGTCATAACAGCTGTGGTGGATAGGTGTGCCGAGGTGAGTCAGGACTGTTGTTGAAACATTAACGCTAGGACGGCAGAGAGAACATTAACCCAGAATCCCTTATTCAGACAAAAAGAACCAAAAATTTATGATCGTCTCATCTTCCTGTGTTTTTCATGGAGTCTCAGTGCTGTTACTCCAATGCAATAAAACTGAACTGCAGTAGAAGTAATGGGGTCAAGGGATTTTTACTCCACATACCATCAAGTCATTTTCTGCTTAATTTTGTTTTGTGTTTGTGCATTCTTTGTCAAATCTTCTTCAGATGGGCTGTTTTTCTTCCAACACTTCAAGCACCTGTATGTATTGTTCATGAATGCCAGTAGTTAGTTAACCTCCATTGATTGTGTGTCTGTGGCCACAGGGAACCAGTGTGCGGCAAGCAGTGGCGGTGTCGGTGCTGATTATCACACTGTTCACATCACGGGCTGTGTACAACTTCATCACAGTGTCTCCCAAAGTGCGCAACTTGCTGCCCGGCTTTGGCTATGACTGGGTGAATGTCAGTGACCAGGTAGGAGGCTTGAGCCAGTTTTAAGCAAGTGCGCATGTTTAGGAAGATAGGGTGTCTGTGTGCTGTCTTGTGTTTGTTTCCGTCCATTTGGCTGCCAGTTGATAACAGCCCCCCCCCCCCCCTTGACTTCAGTCTCTTTGGAATTAATCAGATGTGACAGGAATTAATCAGATGTGACAGTGTATTTTTTTGTATCCAGTTGGCTTGCATGTGATAGATTGTATCTGAGCTTGCTGACTGACAGGTTATGCTTGTCAAATCTCACAGTTTTTTTCTGCATTTTTTTTCTCTCCAAATTTGTTAATAAACATGCGAAGAGACAAAAAAAAAAAAAAACTTTAAACACCCTCCCCCGCCCCTCAAAAAAATTAGTAAATGAAAAATATTAGCATGTATAAATGTCAAAAGTATGAAACATGCATATACATCCTCAAATCACGAGGATCAGGTCATTTGGAGAAAGAACATTACACAATCATATTTCAATGACCATCATTCTGGTGAGACCCCAAGCTTGTGTGATCGAATGTGAAACTAAAAGAAAAAAGTGAAG